>VYXC01012206.1:5195-186724 GCA_013397175.1 Platysteira castanea | reverse complement strand
TGTCTCCTCGGACATACCTGCTTATGTAATGAACAGCAATATAAATTCCGCTTCATACTGATAGTCTTCTTCTGGTAAAATTTCCCTGTTTCCTGATTTACTGATGTGTTCAAACATCCTGCTGTTAGGATTGTCTTATTTTGTATAGGAAGAAATGATTTGCCAGGAAGATCAACGTAAAATCATTTGGAGACATTTGAATACATTAATTTATGGGGGGAATGGATAATTTAATTATAATACACAAGCATGTACATACTTTGCTATATTTGCATAAAAATTGTCAAAACCCACTGCAATTAGTAAAAATAGAAATAAATCTTTAATTTCCCAAAGAAATCTTCAAACATTATGTAGGGAAAACACAATAAGCCCCGCAATTCAGGTTAATCATAGTTTGTAATTTCTGCTGGCTCATGAATGTAGTGAAAATGTGAAAATTTGTGTCTTTTCCACGCAATATTGTGGGGTGGTATTTGATTTTTTTTTTCAGAAAAGAAACCAAAGAAAACAAGTAATAAAATAAAATAGACAATGTGACAAAACAGAAATATAGTTAAACCCCAAATATTTATGCAAGAGTGACTACAGAATCCTGAAATCCCTGAATGTTATTTCACTTTCTTCTCATGTAAGGAAAGTGTTGTCATTTGTTTGAAAACATTTGAATCCATCCACATTAGTGCTGTAGGCATTGCCTAGTTTAGAAGTCCTAAATCATAAAGTCAAGGCTTTCTTTCGTACTTTTAACTTTTTTCATTGCCTTTCAGACATGTTAAAATTCTGCATTTCTTGGAAAGGAACCCAGGAATCTAGGAAAAAACATGTGCTTAAAACTAGATAACTCACCTGGGTTTTTTTCCCCTCAAAAACACCCAGCAGCCTACTTCCCATGGCATTTCCCTGCAGGCAATCCCAATAATGAGCACATTTGCCTTCAAACCCAGGCAAGGTGTTCTTCACATCAACACTGTACATCTATATACTTTTGTGCTTTAGTTGTCCATTATAAAACAAAGGGAAGAATATTTGTTTTTTTCATAGGGGTTCTTGATTTAAGATAGTGAGACACTTAGATCTTTAGAGATCTCAAATAGCAACTAGTAACTACAAATTTAATCCATTAGAGTGCCTCTTTTCATCTTACTTATTCTGATTAACTTGTGAAGTCACACTTCTTTTACTTCCCACCTCTCAGATGCCTTTAAATTCTTCTAATTACTTTTTTCTCCTGTTGAATTTGAGTGACAGTAATAGTCACTCAAGAGAGTATTAATTATCTCAGTTTCCTCCTAAGTCAATCCAAGATGTCTGGTACAAACTGTTGTTATTAAAAGGGGATTTAGATGTCAGAGCTTCGGAAGCAAGCCTAGAGAACTTGGGCTTGATGATGCTTTCATAAGGAAATTGTTCAAGACAAGCTGAAACAGAGCTCTTGGTGAGATATTTCAGGCCACATGTGTGGACTGAGCTGTGAGGCTTCCACAGTCATGATTCTCTGGAGTTTTGGAAAGTAACCACTGATTCCAGAGTTTGCAACTCTACCCTCCAGGTAAACTAAGCTGGTTACCACGAGTTCAACGTCTGAGAGGAAAGAAATGCAAGTATGTCTTCCTCTGGGAGATAATTGCCTGTATATTCAATGAATGGGAATGTGTCTGTTCATGTGTGCCCCAAGCTAAAAGGAGTAACAAAAAGTATTTTACAAGTTTTGGAAGAATATATTCTAGATTAATAAGAAAGTCATACAGTGCACACCATAAGCAAACCATGTATTTTCTCTTCTTTCTTTTAAATTTTTTGCTTACTGTTTTTATAATAATTGACTGAGAACACAAGTTCTAACTAAAGAAGAAAAAGACCTCAAAGTCTGCAAGAGGCAACTTTTGCAAAGCTCTGAGTGTCACTATAAATGAATTGCTCCCTTTCTGTTTGTAAATAAATTGATTACTACTCCTAGATCATAGCAGGAATATAATTCTTTTGCTTGTCTGAATTTACATGTCTCTCCCACATAAGCTCAAAATCTATGGTAAGAATTAGGTGATATGAAACTTTGTTCTTGTGTTTTGACAATATTTTCCAGAATACTTTCCCTCAGCTACTATTCATGACTGTATGGTTTCAACCTAGCAGAAGAAGTTGGTAAACTTAGACGTTGACAGTTTAGTCTTCCCAGGGAGATACATACATTGCATCTATCTGTTTTCACTGTACTGTTAAAAGGCCACTAAAAGGCCGTTCCTTCAGGACAAGAGGCCATGAGCACAAACTGAAACACTCCATCCGAACAGAAGAAAATGCCCTTTTACTGTGAGAGTGGCTGAGCACTGTCAGAGAGGTTGCGGAACCTTCTCGGGGACATTCCAAACCCTACTGGAAATGGTTCTGCACAGCCTGCCCTAGGTGAACCTGCTTGAGCAGGAGGATTGGACTGGATGGTTTCCACAGGTGTCTTCCAAACTCAGCTGTTCTGTAATTCTTTGAAAATATTCAGAGATTCACTAACCATGATATAGTATCAATGTGTAGCTGGAAAAATAACTTCTTCTGGAGAAACAACAACCTAGCAGAATCCTGATCAGAGATTGAACTCTTAAAGGCAATGTCTTTGTCCTCTGCTCTGGAGAAGCTGTGATGGATGCCACTCTCTACAAATTACCGCTATCCTTCCATGGATGTAACATTTTTAGGCTCTTTGGTGTCACTACAAATATTCATCAAGATTTAGAATTTCAGTAGCTCCCTCATCTGGACAATGTGTATAAGGGTACTCAACTGCCTATTTAAAGGGCTTAAAGATTTGTGAATGAAAAGCACAAGAAAAAGGGAGGTACCTTTCTTGCTAGAAATAAAAAACTAAGGGAAGTGTTTCATTCTTTATTTGCAAATTCAATTCTAAAATGTCCTGCGCTTTTATTACAGAAATCAAATCACACCTATCAGAAACTTCAAAGTTTTAGCCACTAGCCTGGTAAGCAATGTTCTGCAGTTAGCTCTGATTCCATTCCAAACTGCAAACCTCGTTAGCTACAATGTTTTGATGTGCTTTTATCCTTCATTAGTATTTTGGAGCTTTTTCCTTCTTCACTTTACCTCTTTATTGCAAAGCATCTCAATCTCTTCTAATTTATGTATAGTTGTGCCCAGCCTCAAAATGTCATTAAGTTGATAGGTCACACTTTAAATTTAGTTTGTCATATAAAAGTGTAATTTAGATCTAATAAAACAGTTATTACCACTTTTAATTAGGAAAAGTAGGAGCTGGGTCTGTCTGAGACACATTCTTAAGACATAACCATGCAGAGAGCCAGGCTGCAGGTTTTTTCATTCAAGTAGAATCCCGGATTATTGCAGCAGCCCTATTCAAATTCAGCTGAGGGTGCATTTGTCTGTCAGCAGAATAAAACTCAATTAAGAAAATAAAGATATTTGAAAATTACAATTTCACGTGTTCATTGGATCTCAAGTTTTAGTAGATTGCAATGCTGCTGTTTCAGATTTAATAAATGTGCAGTGTCCCCTTTGCAGGTGGTTACAGATACATTCTTGCAACATTCAAGATCATGAAACTGGAATGAAGGCTGATATTGATCCATCTAAAAGCAATGGATTTTTTCCCTCCAGTTGGTTAAGCAACACTTGCCACACCCTGAGCAACAACTTATTATCTGTTTATACCTGTCAGTTTAAAAAGTAAAGGTAAACACAGCAATAATTTACAGTCATTTTCGAAGGGAGATACATCTGGAACAGCGAACTGAAGTTCTGTGCGGTATGAAGCTGGCTATGCAGGATATAACACAGGACATAGATGTGCAATTTGCAAAATGTCTGCACTTGACAAGTCTCCTTCTCTTGACTGCTACTGCTCCTCTCCATTTTATCAGCAGTGAATACATTGCCTATTTACCAAGGAAGCTAATAAAATACCCTTGAAAGTACAATTATCATAAAGTGACACTGTTTTTATTTGAGAGACTAGTTGTAGTCACATGTGAACAGATTTTAGGTTAGTGGAGCTGTACTGAGTTTGAGTGTTACAGCAGTAACAAAGAAGAATCAGGCTTGTGCCACGGACTCATCTGCAGTTTTAATCCCTCACTACGGTGGAGTTTTTTACATGCAGTGTCTTTTACACAAAAATATGGATGTGCTTGTGGCTGCAGAACAAGGATACTTTCTTTCATCAGAAAACTAAATGGATAAATATAGAAGAGAACATCAGTAGGAAAATAAATAGTCTTCCATCTAAAAGCAAATACATATCTAACACACAAAAAAAATTTGACATTTACCTTAAAATATAGAGGTTAACGCTTTTATTTAATAATGCTATATGGAGTTGTCTTTGCAATTCTGAGGGATGCACAATATCCCATCTTTTCACAACACATTACACTACATCGATTACCTTTTTTGCTTTTGTCTGCAAATCTTATATATAGAGAGACAGGTAGCTATATATATACATATCTACACATATATATACACACATACATATACATGCGAGTATACAGTCACAGGGACTTTCCAAGAGTGCACTTTCCAAAGCTGTTAACTTTTTCAAAGGACTGACTGAGTGTTAAATGTCAGTATTTTGAAAAACTAGGTATATTTTGTATATCTTTAGTCACCAGATATTCTTTTATCTCATATTTTCCATACAGCTGCTCCTTAAAGTATTAGAGTGACAATATTATGTGCTACAGTAGTTCATCTGTAAGGGGAAGTGATCAGCTCACCTGTATAATTGCTTTTCTAGAGCTCCAGGCATAGATTTGCCATGAACCTTTAATTCCCTCTCATACACCACATGCTACATCTTGTCTCCTGCTCTGCTCCTATGGCATAGGTACAACTCATTTTCCCAGCATTTTGTTGCAACATCTGCCTGGCTCCACAATCTTATGTGCTGGATGCAATAAATCAGCCACAAGCAGAATTTTCCAAGAGTCTAAGATAGATTGCTTTTTTCAAAGTTAAACTTCATGTTGTCCTCTTGCCTAATATATGCCCTGATACTGAGAAAGTCCCCTTTTAAGGAACCACCTTCAATTCAACCACTATCCACTATTTGTATCTGCCTCTTCATTTGTTGAACAAAACGCCAAAAATTTACCTGTTCTAACACACCCTAATATCCTGGTCTTGAGAATAGCCAAGAAATGATCCCCAGGGACAAATGTACGACTAAAGCAAGCATTTAGTGATATTCTTCTAGTCTTCCTCTCTTTGTGGCTTAAAAAGAATTCCTTCCTGTATTTGTAGAAAATATGTACTCCTTACTTTATTTCTATCTTTGTATTTTTTACTATTTGTTGAATCATTTTTTTTAACTATTTATGTTTTCAGCATCTGTAGGCTATGTCAGTGGTTTGAAACTAAACAGAGCCAGGAAATATTCCCAAACTGGAACTAGGTCATCTGCTAAGCTGTTATAACAGTTGCTAGCACAGTTTTGGCTTGTACCAATTAGAGCTCTTTCAAATAATTCCCAGGCACAATTTGGGAGTTAGGCACAAGCTAACCATTCCAAAGCTAGAGTATTCCCAATAGGTAGTTTGGATGCAGTCATTCTGTCTTGGAGGCTACAAGAGTTTAGTGCAAATACGAGCTGTTCCTTGCCAGTTAGCCTCAGTGCCAGAAAATTATGACCTAGGTGTATCTATATCTAGCATATCTAGTCTGAACTTCAAAGTATAGCAAGAAATTATCCAATTTACTCCTGATGTCTACTAAAACCAATGTTTTCAGATCAGTTATAATTTACTAACACATAGTTTTTTCATTTCACATTCCCTAATTCTTGTTTATTTACCTTGTTCATGTAATTGCTAAGCCACATAACCAGAAGTATTAAATAGCTGCGGTATTAAGAAATAATCTAAAGGCCAGATCTGAGGGTAATGTAGCAGAAAACTAAAGCTAGATGAGGTGTCTTTATTTAAATGCGGTGATTTACTAAATTATTATTTTTAGCAGAAATGTATTGAGAAAGGGTTCAGATGTGTAGCATTTAAGTACGTATATAATATATAAGGATAAACAATTAAATTTATTAAAAGACAATATAATTGCCTGAGAAGTGGAGTACCTGTGACTTTAAAAGCATGCTAGCATACTGCTATATCTGTTAACTCAGTTAGGAAATATTTGAGATCTTTTATTAAAAATATTCTTTCTGAAATTCAGCTATCAGATATATTAATTTGGAGGACAGCCAGGCTCTCTGATCCTATTAACCACATCTGGAAATCCACATATGGCTGGAAAAATATAAAATCCGTACCACATTTCAGAATAGTAATAAGGGAACTCTGCCAGTAATTCAGAATCGAAGAATTGCAAAGTCTTCTATCACTGGACCAGCACATGCCAGGGGATAGGGGTAACCTGATAACTTTGGCCTGATATGTCTGAGGACCCCATACTCTCCCACAGCTGGGACTTTGATTCACTCAGAAGCTTCAAGCCAAGACCTCTCTGTTGATAGCTATGTTGTGAATCCCCAGCATGGGAATTCTTATTGAACTGCTGAGGAGTCACCAGTTTCCCACCATGCTCAAAATTCACACTTCACATTATAATAAAAAAAACTAAAAAAGTCTGTCTGCGGTCTGGATGAGAATTGTTAACAAACCCACAGTCTTACCACAGGACTACACTCATCATAAGGTCTTTCTTTATGCTGTTCTGGTCTGTGTGGAGAAAAGGCATGATATTCTTTTATTAGACACAAATTATAGAATGAAATAAGGATGAATATTTTTAAGTTTAATAATTTTTAATGTACTTCTCATCACTTTGCAGTTCCACTATGTTGAGGTCAAAGTTTATACCTGCCTGTTCTAATGCCAGAAATGGCCAAGAGATAATTAGCTAACTGTATATTAAAAATAATCCTTTCACCTCTCTGTTGAGTTCAACAGCTTAAGTTAATAGAGAGAGATCTAAAAAGCATCCAGTATTTATGTGTAGGTAGAAAGAGAGAGAAAGGATTCACTAATTCTCAGAGGAATTTTTTCAGGGAGTACATCACCTTTATTGTTCAAACTTTTGATTTATCTTATTTCTAGTCTGAGTATGGCTGCGTCTAGGATGGCTTCAGATTCAAGAATTTATTTGACTCCTGCCATCCTAGTGTGCTGACATTGCCTCTGGTATGACNAATCTTATGTGCTGGATGCAACAGCAACTGGAGAAAGAAGTGAGAATATGTGAGAGAAACAGCCTTGCAGACACCAAGGTAAGGAAGTGAGGGAGAGGAGGTGCTCCAGGGACCTAAACTCAGATTCCCCTGCAGCCTGTGGTGCAGACCATGGTGAGGCAGGAGGTGCCCATGCAGCCTGTGAAGGACCCCACACTGGAGCAGATGGATACCTGAGAGAGGCTGTACCGCCATGGGAGTCTGAGCTGGAGCAGTATCCTGGAAGGGCTTTGGCCCTGTGGAGAGAGGAACCCATGCTGGAGCAAGTTTACTAGAAGGACTTGTGACTCCTGTCCAGAATCCAGACAGGAGCAGCTTATTCCTGAAGGACTACACCCCATGCAAGGGCTTTCATTGAAACAGTTTGCAGAAGACCATCTCCCACGTTGGAGCAGAGGAAGATTTTGAGAAGCCCTGTCACTGAGGAGGAAGGGGCAGCAGAGACAACATGAACCGATCCCAGCAGCCATTCCCCATCCCTCTGCACCACTGAGGGGAGGAGGGAGACAATTCATGGGTGAAGCTGAGCCTAGGAAGAAGGGAGGAGTGGGAGAAGGTATTTTAAGATTTGGGGTTATTTTTCATTACCCTATTCTGATTTGATTGATTAAAAAAAATTAATTTTTTCCAAGCCAAGTCTGTTTTTACCATGACAGTAACTAGAGAGTGATTTCTCCCTCTCCTTATCTTGACCCACAACCCCTTCCATTATATTATCTCTTCCCTGTACAGCTGAGGGGGAGAATGATAGAGTGGATTTGGTGGGCAACTGATGTCCAGACAAGGTCACTCCAGCACACTGACATTGATAAACCAAAACATGAAAGAAAGACTCACCCTGTGATTTTAGCAGGATTGAGTAAAAGTAGAAAGAGAGTTGTTCAAAATTTAAAAAAAGTTCACACATTCAAGCACAAATATCTTCAATAATTAGCAATAACAGCAAGGGGAACACAATTACAGGCAGACTAAATTGCTTTTTATTTAAATGTTCTCTTTTTAAAATGTATCCCAGGGTGAAAGTCCCTCTTTAAATTAGTGAGCGCATGCATAATCTCAATGTCTCTACTGGGGGTTCTAAGAATATATGTTCTCTCACTTGCTTAGTTGTGCATTTAGGGGATTAGAAGAAAATTATACAGCCCTGGGTACTTTATAATGACAGATATCAATAGTAATTTAGCTAATTGAGTGTATTCCAGCTTTATTTTAATTTGCTGGTGTTTTCCACTTTATTCTTTGTTATTTAGTTCTGCCTGAGCATTCCACTATAACTATAAGCCTTGACCCTGCAAACTCTTGCTCATAGAAATAGACTTTTCTTCCCGTATCAGGAAGGAGTTTTACAAGTAGATCTGTAACCATTAGAGGACACTTAAAAAACTAGGGCAAAGAAATGCCTGTCTCAGTTTCTAAAACTTTTTTAATCTACCAAGAAAATAAATCCAAGAAATGCTTCAATAAAAAAGAGAAAGTCTTTTAAAACATAAGCAGTTTTAGTTTTGTTCATATCATTCAACTTTGTGCTCTATTTTCCCGTAAAATACAAAATTAAACGAGTCAAAATATCATTGAACTTCCAAATTTGTGAGTGCTCGATAGAATGTACTGAAATTTACTGGTTTTGCCAAGCTCTGATAAAAACAAAGAAACCACCCTGCTTGGAGAAAATTTTTCTTGTTTTACTGAATATTCCGAATATGCTACAAATTCACCTGAAGGTAATAATAAAATCCAAGAAAAATTACTACCGATTCGTAGGAAAAGAAGAAGATTAAAAAAATGAAGCATGATCTTTGTAGAGTATTTTCTGGAAGGATTAACTCCTGTAATTCTCACAGAGAAAGACTTTGTCTCTTGCTATATAGATACCCTTACTGTAACATCCCTGTGCGTCACAACTGTTACAGTATTTAACACAGTGATGTACTATTTTGACTTGGGTAGAGTTCATTTTCTTCATGGAACCCTATATGATGCTGTTTTTTGGATCTGTGTTCAAAACAGTGTTGTTAACATAGGGATGTTTTAACTATCATTGAGCATTGCTTATACAGCATCAAGGCCTTTGTGGTTTCCCCGCCTTCCCTGACAGTGCGGAGGCTGGGGGTATACAAGAAGTTGGGAGGGGACCCAGTCAGGACAGCTGACCCCAGCTGACCAGAGAGATAGTCCAGATCATATGACATAATGCTCAGCTAGGAATCTGCAGGAAAAAGGTGAAAGGGGGAGAAATTTAGAGTGATAACATTTCTCTTCTCAGTTTGTTGCATGTGAACATGATGGAGCCCTGCTTTCCTAGAGATGGACGAGTACCTGTCTGCCCGTGGGAAGTGGTGAATGAATTCCTTACCTTGCTTTGCTTCTGCACACATCTTTCCTTTACCTTATAAACCAGTTTTATCTCAACTCACAAATTTTCATGATTTTGCTGTTCTGATTCTCTCCCTCATCCTACTTGTGGGGAGTGAGCAAGTGGATCTGTGGGGCTGAGCTACACACCAGGGTTAAATGCAACAGAGCTCTGTGAATTAGCAACTTTATTTAATAGATGGGGGAAATAGAGCAAACAGAGCAAGAAGACCTATTGAATATCACTGAGAAAGTCTATGATTCTGTAGTGAACAGAAGATCTCTTGCCATATCCTAGAAAGCAACCCATTGTCAATTTTTCTGTTAGCTCTGTTACTTCCATTTGCAATATACACCCAGAGAAAACAGCCCATACAAAAATGATAGATTTTTCTTTAATAACTGAAAAGGATGTAGGTCATTCTCCTCACAGATAATACTATACCAAAGAGCTAAACTGCATTGGGGGTTTTGGAGGTACCCCCTGCAATCAATATTTTTAGCTATTTCTTTTACAAGGTGGAAGACATACTTCTTATTGTGATTAAATTGCTTCCCAGAAGTAGTCCAAACCTAGAATTGCAAATATTCTTTTGTGGTGCTTCAGTTTGCTTGTTTTGTTTGCAAGGTCTGATCTCCCAGTCATAGCAGTCACCGTTCCCAGAGTCTACATAAAATCATACCTTTTCAGCCTGGGACTGCTGGAGCAGAGGAAACTGAACATATCCTTGATGTGGTCCCCAGCGGTCATGTTAGTCTAGAAAATGCAGAATCCTGTCGCAGGCCAAAAAATCCTGCTACTCCCCAACAATGCAATTGTTTCATGGAAAATCTTTGAAAGTCGCATGCATTGCACTTTTAGTTCTACTAAAAGACTGACTAGGACTGAATTTTAGAAGTGTGCTTATAGTTTAAATTAGACCGTGTCCAAACACATCTTTGCTAATAGACATTAGGAATTAAAATAACTTTGTAAATATATACTGCTTACAATAGGTGGAAACCACATTTGTCCTACATCTTTTTAGTACAATGATAAAAGTAAATCCCATGGGATAGAAACATGCAAAATGTAAATTTTCACAATAGAATCATAGACCTAGCAATATTAAAAATATAGGTAAATTTCCCCTGGCAAACCCAGAGCATAACTTGGAACTTTACCGAAGTTTTTTTAAAGTCCTTTAAATGCTATTTTTCCTGAATTTTACTGAACTTTGGAAGGTCACTTTTTTGACTTGATATAAAACTTAAAATGTTAACAACGTGAGTAACCTGACACCAAAAAACATTTCACCAATCTAACACTGAAGGCATCAAGAGAAAAAAGAGAAAAGCAGTAACTTTGAGGATAACATTTCTCCTTCTGTGGACTATACTGAAGGGGAAAACAGCAGATAAGCACATGCTGAGACCCAGAGAGTCTTTTGTTGCAGGGTGGAAAGTTGATGTAGCCTTCTAGACCACAGTCCTGTTATACACTGAGCAGCCTGGCCCTAAGATCGGTGAGAACTTGTGCAGTGCAAGCAAGTAGTTCATCTATCTACAAGCTGTAATAAGTCAGTACATGACTGTTTCCTACGGTGTATTCTCAAGTGCTTTATCCAGTACATTATTAAATTATTCACATGGTGGGCTCACATTACTTCCTCTGGGAGATTACTATTGACTAACAGACCTCACAGAAAGTTTTATTGATGTAATGTCTGCATTTTTCTTGGTTGATTTTCATCCAGTTCTTTCTAGTTGTGTTCCCTTGGACCTCTCTAAGCAAATCCTAGGTGTTTACACAATTCAATTGCTCACAGATAGATATTGCATCCTCTAGTAACAAGCATCTGGCCAGTGGTACTCACTCTCTTATTTTTACTCTTTCTTCATAATCTCTCTTCCTTAGTGTATTTTTCTGTTGAATTTCTTGACATGATAATTAGTTGTAAATTGGTGGGTTAACAGCTATCTTGAAATTACCTGCTTTAATATGCAAAATATATGGACTAAGGACCAGCTTAAAAATCTTGGCTGGTACTTCCTTTTATACTTATTTGATCATTCAGCACCAAGGATGTTTCAAAAAATTGATGTCCTTAGTGAAAACACACCAACAGTTGAAAACTGAAGTCCCAGTTGGGAGTACGCGATCTAATGACTCTCTCTTAGCATCAATCTGATGTCATTAATTTTCTGAAACGAACCATATTGACAAGCATGTCCACAAGTTATTTAGGCATGACCTCCCACTACTTTTCAGTTGTTCATGCCAAATGGGAGCATACAATATGACTAGAAGTCCCGTGACATATTGTTCTCTGAGGCAGATGCTTGTATTTGATTGTCCTACATATTCCACTCTTGTGTCCTATGGAATTCCAGTGATTCCTTCCTTCTTTTTAAGAGCTTTGTGAGATGAAAATTCAGACCAATATTCAAATTCTTCCTGACTAATGCAAAACAACAAAAAATTTACAACTCTGAACACATAACTTGCCGGTGTACTGTAAAAAATGGGAATATTTAGGAATAATTACATGTGATTTTCATTTTCTTTTAGTGTAAGCTTTTATAAGCTATGCAATTAAGTCTCTAACAGACCTTCCAGCTAAGTGACTTAGGTGAACATAAGAGAGAATTTTATTATTTAAAACATGATAAAGATTAATTATTCCTTTTATTATCAAGCAATATAGAATTTTTAAGGAAATACTGCAATGAATTTTCACCTGTCTTTTTGGAGTTCTCAGTCTTTCCACCAAGTTTCAGTTTATAATATTTAGTTATAATCCTTACTAATGTTTTGTCCCAGCTATTAAGAATGCACTGAGAATAAAGCATGTAGGTAGTTAGAATCAACCTAGATTTTCTGTATTTTTAATTTGGATGCAAATTTTAAAGAAAATCATATTTCTAGGAACAATGGAAGACATTCAAATCACTCAGTTTTAGACCTTCAGAACAGACTTTTAAGCTGGCATTAAGTGTGCAGGTTGCCTGCAGAGTGAATAGAGACCTTCAGCTATTGAAGACCTCAGATACTCTTTCGTGACATGCAATGAAGAAAACTGCTCTAACTTAGGTACCTCTGCTAAATCATTTACAAATAACTAACAATTCTGAACTTCATATTTAGGACTATTTTATTAGTCTAAAATCAATGTACATGACCTCCAGGAGGTATAACCTGAAGTCTCTTGAAACAATGCATTTAATCACCACTAAGGCCAGGGTGTGAGAAGTGAAGAAACTTTAAGATTCTATGACATTAGTCGGGCCACTCCTGAAGTACGCCCTAAGTTTTCAAAATTTAGTGGGTCAAGGTCTGTGGCAGCATGAGCTACCTTTTTAATCTACTTCCTGCGTTCCTTTAAAGGTAATAAGAGTAGGAAAAGTTGAGGGGAAGACTTTAGTACTGAGCCACAGAAAAAGAAGAGTGAGACAAGAAATTTCTGATGCCCATCTCTACTGTTGCAGCACTTTTTGATGGAAACTTTTGCTGTTATCCATAATTTTAAAAGTTTCCCTTTCTTCCTCAAAATACTTCTCTTTCTTTAGGGAAGTCTACACTGTAATTATAGAAATGGTTAAGCTAAACCTTCTTTTGATTTTTCTGGCAAATATGCTGGCCACACTACTAACTGCATATAGCCAAAATTAAAACACCAACTGCCATGCACGAGAAATAAATTGTGTCTAACTCCAAAAAAAATATTATTTATGCAGTAACTTGGAAATTATGTGGTGACAGACTTATGATGTCTGTGGGCCCCATCTAACTAAAGATCATTTAGCATGATTGAAAGAAGGGAAAAATGCCCAGTCAAAGCATCATGTTATGAAAACTTTAACAGTTTGCATTCTTTCCAATTAACTGTAAGGAGTGTCAACACCACACATTGCTCTGTGCACCCACATCCTCCTGTGAGCACTTGCTACATGATGGGGGCTTTTCAAGCTCGGGTTTGACTCTCAAGGAGAAAGCTAGCAATGTTAAAAGCTATTTTGGGAACTACTGTTTAGTTTTATTATTTGTCACTTTTGTTACAACAGTTGAAAATGAAAAAAAGTAGCTGTTCTTAAAACCTTCCATAAAAGATGAGAATGACATTTTATTTAAAGCAGTCGATCTTTTCCAGTCTCTGGCAGCAGTTGCTTTAGAGGTGAGTGCTAAAAGGTTTTGTGCAGTTTATGGGACATATTTCATGGAGTGGTTTTAAACTCACAAAAAATATCAATAGATATGGAATTTTATAGAATTAAAATGCAGGGAATGTATTCCCCTTCTGTGTGTAACTCTCTAATTATCTATATTAGTATTTCTCTATATATTCCTTCCGTTCTTCCTTTCTTCCTTCCTTCCTTCCTTCCTTTCTTTCTTTCTACTATAGCTATTTGATAAATTATGCTATCATATCAAGAACACAGGACTTCTGTATGTAGTGTCAAAAATTCAGCAAAATTTCATGACTGTAAGTAGTAGTACCTAAGGACTTTGCCCACTCAGATGCTTATGACCGCATGTTACTCTTCTAACCTCAGCCTCATTTTGGAAGCCATATAACCTTGTTATAATAAGTCCTTTGGAGAGGCAAGATTTACTGATTCAGCCAGAAGACCAGAGTTCAAAGGTTTTTTTACTTGCAACTCAGAGCACGAACAAAGGTTCTTGCACTTACCTGAACCCAGGAGTGTAAACATACCCTAAATGACACAATTTGTTCCTACATATATGATGAATGTTGACCTCTGATGACTTTTGCAGAAAATAGCAGCAAAAAATATATAACACTCTCTGCTGTTACCTACTAGAGCACTATTTTCTGCCATCAGGATGATGGTTTTTAAAAACATAGCTCAAATCTTGTACTTATTTTTTCAAAAACAAAAAAGCAGATTTGAAGGAAGAAGATAAGAAGGCATTTCTCGATGTCTATTCAGATGTCCTGCATTTTGTAGTACAGACAGATAATAAATAAATAAATAAATAAATCCCAATGAAAATAACTTCCATATTTGACGCATAAACAAACGAGCAAGACAAAACAAAAAAAAAACAAACAAACAAAAAAAAACACACAAAGAAACCCCCTCACACTTTTCTGAACAGAACCCAGTGAATAAAATACGCCCAGAGGAAGCCGCTGTGATAGCCAGAATTCTGCCAGAATTCTGCCAGAATTCACAGATTCGCAGTAGATATTGAATATAGCTAATGTAGAATAGAGCTAGCTGTAGAAGATACGGAGAGGCAAATCAACAAGAGGAAAGACCTGAGAGCTAATGCCACCATAGATCATGATAAAGTGCTACAAGTGAGAGTTTGAACCACATACTTGGTGGGTATCATATATATTTGACCTCATGAGATGAAGCAGTTTTGCACTAGGAAATGGAAAAAAATTATACCAGGAGAAGGTATAAGCATCTGTGGGAACTATTCATTCATGGCTAGCTACTATCACATCATGATGCATTATCTCCAATAAGGCAGTGTGTTGACTGATGGACAATGCACATCTGTTCCCAAAATCTGTAACCGAAGGACAACGTACATCTCTTCCCAGCACCTGTAACTACACAACATCTGAGGTTTTAAAAGGATCCAAGGAGGAGCTTGGCTGATTTATTAAATATGCAGCTCTTGTGGCATCCATGTAAAGCTGAAGCAGGCACTTACTTAATCATCACCCTAACCTTGATTTCTATTATATAAAGAGACCAGGCTATGCCAGAGTATGATTTAGTACACGTAAGGTCTGGATTTTCTTCTAGAAGTGCCTGCCTCTGTTGCCCACAGACAGAGGAAAAGATAACACTCTTCTGACTTAATTGTCTTGGTTACGTATGTGAAGTACACAGGATGAATGTGGCCTCTGTACTGTGCTCAATCAAGTCCAGCAACACAAAGTCTTTAAAATGCAATGAGGTATGAGGCCGCAGAGGAGTGTTGAAGAGGAGATGTGATTTAATAGTACTATTCTGGTCTGCTCATTTTGGAGGAATTTTTCTGCCAAACATTCACTTAAGTTCATCTGGAATTATTGCTTTAGTGCTGTGAATGCTTTTATATACACCAATAAATGAAACATCCCCATGAGTCACAAGTTCTGTAGATTCTCACATTCTCATTAATTAGAAAATAGGTCAGTTTGATGGATGAGAAGGCAAAATCCTATTTGGTCTCACCACCATCAGAAAAAATGAGAACTGAAGATTCAAAGGTTAGATTTAAGTATTGATATTCAAAATCCATCTTAATTTAATTGCATTTCACATTTAAATAATATAAAACTGTTGGCCAGCAACAGATCCTCTTAAATCACTTATAAATCTGTGTGCTACAACAAAATTCTTGCACAGGTAAAGCCACTGTGGACATGAATAAAGATCTATAGATTAGGCCAAAAGAGCTTAAAAAAAGGCAAAGCTCATGAACCCTCTCCCAGACAGACTCTGAACTGTTCAGCTGCATATCCATCTGATATTCTTTTTTCCATTCATTTGCAGAATAATAGTACTCAGTAGCACCAAACACTGACATTGTCCAAGGAGAGGAAAACAGCCAGTCAAGGAGTCAGGATCTAATTTGTGAAACAATGCAAGTAGTCAGAGATCATATAGAGAGAAGGTGAGGGTCATAGGGCCAGAGACATTAAATCACAAGTGAGTGTATGTATAGATCCAATTTCAAAGTGACCCTGCACTTAAGCATATATTTTCTTTTGGTCATTATTAATTATAAACATCAAGCCTGTGATGAGAGATGTGAATGATTTTGCAATAGACTGTGCAGATTAGTCCAGAAAGGACTTTTTTCATTACTGTATCTATATCCACACTACAAGTAAAATGGAGTGGGAGATAATAAATTCAAGATTATATCAAAATCCAGTCCTTAGGTATGATCTTAGGCATTTCCATACCAATCAGTGTGCCAGTAAAAAACTCCTGTGCCACAGCTAAGAACAATAGAATCACAGAGTATCCTGAATTAGAAGGGACCCAAAAGGACAATTTAGTTCCACTCCTGGCCCTGCACAGAACAACCCCAAAAATTATACCATGTGCTTGAGAGTATTGTTCGTTTCTTGAACTCGGTCAGACTTGGTGATGTGACCATTTCCCTGGGGAGCCTGTTCCAGTTCCCAACCATCCTCTGTGTGAAGAGCCTTTTCCTAATACCTTACCTAAACCTCCCCTGACGTGGTTTCAGGCCAATCCCTTGGCCGTTCCCTCTGGTCTGTCACTGGCCACCAGAGAGAAGAGATCAGAGCCTCTTCTTCCTTCTTTGCTTCAATCCTTGTGAGGAAGCATCCATCCTTGTAAGGAATCTGTAAGTCTCCTCTCTTCTCTTTTCTAGGCTGTGTTTGTTAACAGTAGCAGACATTCATTTGTATATGCCACGATGCCAACTCTTGTGTTCCAATCTTATAAATAAAAAGCAAAATATGCAATTCCGCTACTAGAAACAAATTTGACAGAATTTTGTCCAGACTATCACTTATGCCTCTACATATGTAACATGTTGTGAATAAGACATGCGCAACTCAAAAGATCTATTTCCACATCATTAATAACAGCTATAAATCATGTCTATCTCCCTTCTAGCAGAAGACAAGATAGGAACCCCAACTGAAAAGAGTATGTGCATCAATAACTATTCAATAACTATGTTAATATTTCAAGTATCAGAGAATTAAAATAACACAAGTATTCTAAGTGGTGTTGCACCAACCACCCTGCACAAACTATTTGTGATGTTTGCTCTAACATCACCACTTCATGAACTTTGCAATTATCTGATTGAAACAAAAGCTAAATGTCCAAATAACACTAATGTGTGATAATTTATGGTCTTCATGGCAAATGAGATATTACATGTATTACACTTAAATCCTATTCCAATTTTGCAGAATGGCAGAATGGTTGAGGTTGACATAGATCATTGCAGATCATCTAATTCAATCCCCAGCATATTCAAAGACCAGGTTGCACAGAACCATGATGAAAAAGGTTTTCAACATCTCTAAAGATGGAAACTATACAAACTCTCTAGCCTTGAGCACTGTCACAGTAAAAACAAGGGTTTTCTTATGTTCAGAAGGAATCTCATGGATTTTGATTTATGATCATTGTCCCTTGCCCTGTCACTGTGTACCACTGACTAAAGTCTGGCTATTGTCTTCTTCCGTCCCTCATGTTATGTGTTTACACACATTGATAAGATCCCCTGAGCCTTCTTATCTCCAGGCTGCTCAGTCTTAGCACTCTCAGCCTCTCCTCATCTGACAGAGGTTTCAGTCCCTGTCAGATCAGTAGCCCTCCTCTAGATTCTCCACAGTTTGTCCTTATCACTCTTGTACAGGGTAGCCCAAAACTGGACCAGCCACTCCACCATGTGTCTCACCTGCACTGAGTGGAGGGGAAGACTCGCCACCTTTGGTCTGCTGGCAGCACTCCTCCTAATGCATCTGTTTGCCTTTGACACTGTTGGATCGTGGGCAGCCTGTTGCCCACCAGGACCGCTAGGCCCTATTCTGCAAAACTGTTCTCCAGGCTGTGGGCCCACAGCAAGTATTGGTGCATGGAGATTTTCCTCCCCCTTCCGCAGGGCTGCGGAACTGCACAAGATTCCCATCTGTCCATTCCTTCAGTGTAAGTCCCTCTGAGTAATAGTACAAGCATATTGTCTATCAACCACTCCTCCCAGCTTTCTGTCCTTTTCAAACTTGCTGGCAGCATACTTGATCCCATCGTCCAGGTCATTAATGAAGGTGTTAAACAGTATCAGAATGGGTACTGAGCCCTGGGATACAATGCTGGTGACTGGCCTCCAGCTGGACTTTGTGCCAAGGATCTTTGAACCAGATAGTTCAGCCAGTTTTCTCTCCACATCTCTGGCCACCCAACTGCCCAGAACAGCCTATAATTTTAATAGGTTATGTTAATATTAATATTCATTATATCTTGTTTTAATTTATCACTGCCAAATAGCAAAGCAATTTGCCTGTTGTCAACCACACGGAGTCTGCTCTGACAAATCATAGCTGCCCAGATGTCAAAGGCCCAGAGTAAGCCCCGGGGATGAAAGATACTATTGACTGGTTATGTCTTCCACCTATCTGAACTCATGTCATTACTCCAGCCATGGCAACACATAATTCTGACTCATCTATGGTCAAGGAGTTAAAATCAGAGGGTGTACTGTAGAAAGAAATCTAACAGCAAAAAATGTCATCCCATGGTTACAGAAAAAGGATTGTTGTGCTGAGGTGGGACAGCAGCAATATTGCTAACCCGGAATGAATATATTTACAGTAACTTGTAGCAGTAAGGCAGTGGATAAAGTTGGCGAGCAATTTACTGAACAAAAGGTCAACAGGAGTAAGAGTCCTATGCTCTAAATCTAGAAATCCGAGATTTCCAAGTCTGAACAGATCACCTAATACTCCGTACAAGCATATGGAAAGGAATAGGTGCTACTTGTGGTTAATAATCTAAACCTAAAACAGACATATAAGATAGAAGTGAGTCAATTTCTGCACATACCTTTTTGTCTCAATGATTATAAAAAGTCCTTAGGAGACTAGGAGACTGTTTTCCTCATTCAAAGCATTTTCAGAATATGGATTCCATTATTTCTTTCTTTAGGAATTGAAGAGTTGCTCATCTAAGGCAGAGACCTTTGGAAGTAGTGCACCTGTACAAATCCACAGAGAAAGAGGTCTTAAAGAGAATAAATGGGTTATTTATGGATCTTAGTGATCAAGAGTGTGATGATGGAGGTGACAGTGCCAGAAGAAAAAGAGGAAGGATGAAAGCAGTCACAGAGCAGGACCGTAGATCACACATGGACTTGTAAAGACGAAATTGGCAGCAATCTAACAAGAAGATCTCAGAATTCTGCATCACCTTGCTAAACCAAGCAGAGGGAGGCAAACCCAGAGTAGACTTTAGGTCAAGATCTAGGAGTCAAAATCATTAAGCATGTGAGTGGGTAAAACTATTTTTAAAAGTACATATGAAATGTGATAATGAAATATGCATTAACTTAATTAGGATCATCAGGGACAAATCATTCTCTTTTTATGTATTTAACTAATCCATGTGAATAAAAAATGACTGAAAAAAATTAAAAATGTAGACTAAGGACAGCAAAAAAACATTCATGTTCCAGACAGATGTCAAATTAACCAGCCAGCCTTTGATGACAATGGTCAAGAAACCTAAAAATGTAACAGTATGAAGGTTACAACAGGTAACACAAAGATAAGAAGCATTTGTTCCTGGGAAAAGTGCCCCAAATATATTTGAGAGAGTTACAGACATTTTCCAGAAACTAATATTTAGAAATGAAAAGATGAATCTATTTTTCACATTTTCTGTGATTTATTTGGTTTACTCTGTTACATTAAGAGCTCCTGTCTTAACCCCCAGGATCAACATTCCCATGATAACATCAGCATCCCCATAATGTTGATATTTATGTCTTGTGGACACTGAATTCTTTGCAAATTTGCTCAAACCTCCTTTCTCCTAAGGATTATGCTTATCCATGCGGGAATATTCTATTCTAAGTTGTCCCAGTCTTGTGTCTCCCGGATTTTTGACTGGTTTTTTGTCATTTTAGTCTTCCTCTGAGTCTTAATATTTCCCCTTCTGTCTCACTTCCACCCCAAGGAAATAAAGCGTTGTCTTGGCCTTAACCTGTTCTGGGAGTGTTACCCCAGAGTCTTGAAAAGATCCTTGGTTTAGGATGATATTTTATGGTTTTTCAGTTCTTTGGATTGGGAATCAAAGAAGCTGCTCTGCCTGTGGGATAGCTACTTTGAGGAAGGCAAGAAAATAAGTTCTAAGAAAGTTATGTGTAAACTGCTTTGCATGGAAGTGGGAAAAGTCCAGAGGTGAGTACTGTGACATTTTGCTTCATATTGTCCGTTTAAAAAGGCTTCACTGTAAGCTTTGATCAATATAACCTTTTATTCATATAACTATTTATCAATCTAAACAATTGGTTATATTGATAAAAAGACAACTCCTGTTTAAGGTAACACAGTATTTATCACTGCGTTAATAAAGAAACATTTATTAAATCAAATATTCTGTATCCAACAACAGCCAGCACTGTAGACTCCAGAGTAAATGACCAGTGCACTGATTTGTAACACACTGTACCTTAAGTAGAGATTTATGCTACACGTTTCAAGTGTAATTTTATTTCAACTGAAAATTTAAAGCACTGCATGCATATCCTATTTATTTGCTGAATTCACTTACAAAACTGTTTATTATTCTTTGACAATTTTTTTCATCATGGGAAGGAAGATGCCCCGAAGGGTTGAGGAGAAGGAGTATACATATGTAGAACCCAGAAACATTCGAACTCATTAAGCAATGAAAATTGTCAGTGTAACACAGGAATGAAAGGATATGACATTGCTAGTCTTATTTAAAAAGATGATTAGAAAGAGATAAAGTAGCTGACCCATACATTTAATAAATACAGCATTAAAAACACAGCATTTTCTGCCTGATTTTTTCTGACCTACTTTTCTTTCCCATAATTATCTTACAGTTATATCTGAAGTGAACATATTGGTTGCATCCATTATCCTGGCTTCCTTGTTATTTGTTAAATTTAGTAAAAATTTGTTTGATTAGTTTTGATTTAGTTCCTCTTGGGAGCCCTGAAGGACTGAGAAAGATGAGCAAATCCTACAAGTAGGTCTTACACATGTACACTATCTCATTAAGGAATGGAAAGTGTTGGGTTAAGGAAAGAAAGAAGAAGGGATATTCCTACTTACACTGATCTTTTCAAAAGCTGAGGCATGATTCTCTACATTGTTAAACTGGTTTCATCCTGGTTTAACTAGGTAACTAAGGTAACTACTTTCAATAAACTTTGGAGTTCATTCAAAACCAAGGGAATAGGATACTTCTCAGTATATGAGATTTGCATTCTTAATGAAATTTTTTAAAATTACCATACAAAATCTTACTCTTCCCTTATAATTCTTCTTTTTCGTATCACTTTGTCATAATAAGAGTGCCTCACTAATGCAGATTTCAGATACAGATCGTCAAAATATCAGGAGCTGGCCTTAAAAAAACTTATAAATTTATTTAAAAAACAGAGATTGTTTCAACCATTAACAAAAAAGGTAGTATTCGGACCTCAGTCTGCTTACTGTAGTTAGCTAGGACTCTTGCAAGAAGGAAAGTAGAAAGGAATTAATTCAAAATGTCAAGCCTTTATTTTTTTGTTACCATTGTCAAACTAGAGTGTCTGATTTATTAGATTTTCTATGTACTCTTTGTGCAAAGTTGACTATTTCCACACTGTATGTCACACCATCCATTCCAAACTGGTGAAATCTCCTTCTACCAGCTCATTCACTTTTCTCTTGCATTTTTTAAAAGGGTTTTTAATTATATTTGCAGTTATAGTATTTGCCATTGAGAAAGGCAAATTAAAAGGCATTCTTTTCAACATTGTAATTACTTTCGTCTTTATTTTTTCCAAACCTTTTTCTACTTTCCCATACTGACATGATTAGCTAGATAAACACATAGAACCGTACAGTGGGAACACATTCCCTTTAACAATCTTTTCTCTTTACAGTGTAAGTATTTTATCTTCATTGAGAATTTAAAATAAAATTCCTGGAATACATTAACTTTGAAAGGTTTATAAGTCACCTAGATGCATTTTCAGATATAGGTTTAGTTCGTAATAGGCCTCTACCTCACTGAATATATGACCTTCCTAAAGTAAGGACTGCCAAAACTACAACTCCAGCTGTATGCTGGAGATCATGGAATCATAAAACCACAGCATGGTTTGGGTAGGAAGGAATCCTAAAGATCATTCAGTTCCAATGCCCTTGCAATGGGCAGGGACACTTCCACTAGACCAGGTTGCTCAGGGCCCCATCCAACCTGCCCTTAAACACTTCCAGGGATGGGGCATGCACAGCTTCTTTGGGCAACCTGTTCCAGTGCCTCACCACCCTCACAGTAAAGAATTTCTTTCTAACATCCAAGCTGAACCTACCGTCTGTCAATTTAAAGCCATTCCCCCTTGTCCTATCACTACATGCCCATCATAGTGACTTTTCCTTTCATGCACAGGAGCAGAGGTACAGAAGAGCATGTGGCATCTTCTGAACTGCTATCTCACTTTTAGGAAAACAGAAAGGTCAGAGATAGCTCTTTTTAAAATTAATTTCTATTTTTGACAAAAAATGTTCTCATGTAACCTCTTGATAAAAACAGTTTTACCTATCTGGAAAGTAATCATCACTTGTTGTGAAAGTGAATACAAAAACCCAGAAGTTGATAATATTTGGGTTTTTTATCCTACCCCATCTTTCCCTAGTGCACGACTTACTGGTTATAATGTTATCAGCTTATGAATGCATAACAATCTTGCTTTATTCAGTAACACACTGAAGGATTATAGAAGCATAAAAGGAAATTTTCTTTAAAGGAAACCCAGCCCCTGAAGTCAAGTCTAAATATCCCAACAGAATGATGAGGATTTTTGCAGGGAACTGTAGGAAAATCACCACTTAATGCCACGACTTTAGAGACTGAGTAAGGTGACAAGGCAAGTGCCTAATCAAATGGAGAGACCTTTAGTCAATGAAACCTGTGCTCAATGAAATAATAAATGAATTTAAAATTAGACACCAGTCTCAGCATGCAGTCAAAAAGATGACAGGACCTTGTCCTTTAGGAACAGCACGGAGAATAGCTTTCATGATTTCAAAGAATTCCCTACCAAGATGTTGGAAAAGCCATAAAGTCTCATCAGAGCTAGTTTTTTGAATCCTGGCCCTGTCTCCTTTCCCAAAAATGCCTCATATCTCACACGTTTGATGATCACCTGCATTGTGAGGCCACAGAGGGCTGGGATCAGCACAGAGCAGTTGCCCAGCAGCCAGGTGTTCTTCACAGCATGGTGGCCAGGGGCAGGATTTTTCCCTTAGTTACAGGTTGACACTTGTCCAGGTGTTGTTTTCTGCTGAGACATGCTCAGATATTCTAACTTGTGCCTTTTACAGTTACTGTGAGGCAGCTAGTTTGTTAAAACAAATAAACAAAAGATAAATAGGGGCATACTATTAAAAACTAACCCACTGTCTGTGCTGTATGATTACTGCAGTGTTTGAGATCTAATTTAGGGAAGGTTATCTGTGCCTAACTAAGAAATGAAAATATTAAATTGTTTTTGTTTTGAAAAAGGCACTGCTTTTTTTTTATTTTTGTCTGTAGGAATTTGCTTTCCCTTGTCCTTACTACTGCCTGGCATGTACAATAATATCATCCTATCCCTTTAGCTTTCTTTCCTTTCCTCTTATACTAACTCTTAATTATCCCTTTTGTACCTCTAGTCTGTGGGCTCTGAGCCTCTAATACACGGCTGCACCAATTCCATCACCCCCAAGGCTAGTCAGGTTAAAGATTAATGAGTAGACTTTACCCAGAGGCTTTACAAAGGTTACACATAGTTACAAATGGATCTTTTATGCAGTGTTGAACATGTGAAAGCTACTAAAAAAAAAAAAAAGGGGGAAAACATAACAAAACTTATGGGATTTAAATCTTCTCAAAAAAAAAACCCAAACAAGAAGCTCTACCCTTTGTTCCAAAGATGGTGATAAAAACAAAAACACCATATGGTGGAAATTAGACGACATCTCAATCTTGCAACATCACTGCCTCCTAATTCTGCTTTCAAGTTAAGTAAAATGTATTACACTAAGATATAAAGACAAAATGGTCTAAAATTTTTGGTAACTCTTCAGTTAACTAAATTTTCTTATTTGACAATTTGTTAAAGGAAAAAAACCAGAAACATTTCTCTTGTAGGCAAAATCTTTAAAGATTGCTTAACCTAGATGCTTGGTGAGAAAGACATATGCTGGCTAATTATCCTAATCTTGTGTTTTCTCAGCTTACAGAAATGCCTTAAAATGCAAGCTCAGTATCTGGGACAAGACTTTCATAAATGCAAGTTTAAATTTAGGTTCTTAGAACCATGGTATCATACTAATGAAATAGTCTGATTTTAAGTTCTAAATTCCACCAACTCCCATTTAAGATAATGGGAACTACTTTGGAATCTGTCTTCAGGCACTATGTGTTTGCTCTATTGTTTTAAATCTTTCATATAGCAGATAAATGGAGATTCATAAAAAAAAATTAAAAAGGCAAAATCCCCCTCTACCTTTTAAACTGTATTAATAGTGTTTAGATAATGAGCTAAACCTGCCAGAACTGCCCAAGAAATTTGATATTTTAGGATTTGCTTCCAGTTCTGGATTGTGAGACTGTTTTCAGAGATGCTTTGTCTCTTCATTTTCAGTTAAGCTTAGTGGTGACTGAAGCTCTATAAAAACACTGCAAATTTTAGTATCATTACATTTTTCAAATCCTTACTGGTGAAAGGACAAAACGTGATTCTTTAAGAATCCTTTTATGCAAAAAGTGGCACCATTCACTAGTGATACCAATGTTCAAGAGTAAGAGAATAACAAACAGAACCCATAAAACCACTGAAGTCCTAGATTCCTCTCTCAAAGTGATCTAAGCCCAGATGCTTTGTGTGTTTATTTGGATTTCTCATTTAAGCATTTGCAATACAGGTGCTCTGTTTCCTTCTGCTATTTTCTTTTTCTTTTGCCTGTTCTTCTCTTTTCCCTGAAAGCAGTATCTCTCTAGCTTTTATTCTAGTGATATACAAGTTTAACTCTTTCAGCAAGAGGCTGTTGAAAACATAAAATTTAAAACTTTGCATTTGATCACTAAACAACTTGAGTTCTTATTTGAAATACAAGATAAATTGTTGGATTTCATTATAATTCTGATTACTAAATATAACACTTTAGCATTGCATGGTCAGGGACCAGGTCCTTAAGTAATTAGATACACATTATGCATACAGTAAAACAATCCTCGGATGAGTTAAAAAATTATAATTTATAATTATTAACTCATGGCTTTTAAGTGGTTTATGATTAGTTTATTAAATGTGAATTTGACGTAGAGCTCAAATTTTTTTTTTTCCCACAAGTGAATTACTGCAACTGAAAACAAACATTTTCACTTAAAGTTTAAAATTTTCATTTCCAGAATTGTTCTTTCTATTCAATAATAAAATACTTTTATAGCTGATCACAAAGGAAATTTAATATCACAATATTTTTGAGAAGGAAGCAAACATTGAGAACCAAAAGGAAAGTAAAACCACCCAGGTACTTACATAGGAGAGCAGCTTTTTTCACTGCAAAATTTGTCTTAAAAGTGAGACAGTTTTATTTAAGCTTTTTTATTTAAGAGTGTTGAAACTCTGCATGATATGTAGGGTACTTCTACATATATAACTAGTTTCTAGCTCTTTTGTAGACAAAGCTGAGCTACTCTACAAGCGAGGAAGCAATGCTCCAAAGGCAAAAAACCAAAAGATGTGAAGAAAGACTCTGACTCGAATCTTAGCGTGCTTAAGCTGGAGGAGGTTTAATTCTTAAATTTTTGATTTATGTAGTTTTTTGACTACAAAATTATTGCTTAGTGTAAAAGAAGGCGTGCTTTTGAGAGCAACACGCACTGTCCCACCAGTAAGAGCGAGTCAAGTTCCTTTTTGCAGCATAATCAAAGTCTCTTGATTTTTTTTTATATCTGGCTTTGAAGTAAAATTTTGACAAAGTATTTCTTTCCTTTTCCTAGCCATGAATAAGAATTTCTTCTTTTAAGAAGAGCACTGCCAGCAGCCTGAGGGAGTTGATTCAGCCCTTGTACTCAGCCCTCATGAAGCATATCTGGAGTGCTGTGTCATGTTCTGGGCTCCTCAGTAAAAGAGAGGCATGGAGCTCCTGGAGCGGGTCCAGTGGAAGGCTACAAAGATGACTGAGGGACTGGAGCGTCTCTCTTTTGAGGAAAGGCTGAGAGAGCTGGGCCTGTTCAGCCTCGAGAAGAGGCAAATGACAGGGACCTTATTAATATCTGTCAGTATCTGAAGGAAGGGTGTCAAGAGGATGAAGCCAGGCTTTCCTTGGTGGTTGCCATGCAATAGGGCAAGAGGCAATGGGCAGAAACTGATGCACGGGGACTTCCATCTGAATATGAGGAAGAACTTCTTCACTGTGCAGGTGATCATGCACCGTAAAATAATTTCCCAGAGAGGCTGAGGAGTCTCCCTCATAGGAAATATTCAGGAACCATCTGGAAGCAATCCCATGCCATGTGCTCTGGAATGGTCCTACTTGAGCAGGGGGGTTGGACCAAATGACCTCCTGTGGTCCCTTCCAACCTGATCCATTCTGCAATGGATAGAGAAGCAGGAAATGACCTGTATGTTCAGATTCTAAATATTCTTTTTTGTGGTGCACCAAATTAAGATTTCTCCTGCTGTTTTGGAGATTAGGGAAAGATTGAAAGCAGAGAAGAAAAGAAAGCAGAAAAGAAATTTGCTGTTGGCTAGTGATAGATTCTGCATTCTGCCAAAGGCTATTTTAAAATTACGAAGATGTCTCACAGTTCACATCAATAAAAGATACAGCATAATTCTTTCTTCCTGGGCCTGCAGAGCTGAACCTTAGTCACACAAATAGATCCACACTGGCTTCAGTGAAGCAGCTTGTATACCTGATGCAAACACAGACATGTATTCCTATACAATTCTGTAAGTATTGATGTGCATAACAATTTGCAGGACGGCCACCTCATGTTTATGTCTGACCTGTTTTAATTACATTAAGCACAGCTAAAAATTCTTGTCCTCCTGCCAGGCTGCCACAATTTTAACTCCATATCACACTTCTAGGAAGGAAAATAAACCTGTGCACAATCTTTCACATTCATGGACTTCTATTGTTTATTTTACTTCCATCTAAGCTTGAAGTAAACAGGTACATCAGTTAGCAATATGAAAGCAGAGAATTTTGTAGAGATTACAGTGTACATGAAAGCAAAGGACAGCACAGCATGCATGCTGGTGCAAATTACAAGAGTAGAGGCATAAATCACATCCTTATATTGTGAAGAAATCATTCTGCTGTCACTTTCAATGTGCAAGAGAGGCAAGTTTGAATGTCCTGCCATATTTTCCACTCTGGCTTTTGAAGACAAAGTGTAGAAACTGGAAACTTTTTGACTCTTAAGCAGCATGCTGAAAAATATTTTGAGAAAATGTGGAAAGAACGAATATAACATATTCTTTTCTCTAAAGGGAACAGTCAAAATAACTAACAAAGCAATTTCATTGCATGACTGTGGCTTCTACTGCTGTGTTAAGACTTCTCTTTGTGTCAGTACCCACACCTGGGTAACTACAGATCCATGGCAATGTTACACTCTTACATCAGTATGTTTGAGTACTAAAGGTGTTATTGTAAGCCGGTAGCATGGACTGCAAAGGACTCACGAGATAGTGACTGTGCTACATTTCCTTTAAATTGTGCTCTATTGATTTGGTATTTTTTCCTGCTGAGTGTGTTTGTATCTTGATGTCTTGGACGTCTCCAATCTAGTGACATAAAAAACAGAAGATAGATTATTTGCTTTATTCAATTATAAATCCATTTAAATTATACTAAATTTGTTTCAGTTTTCAGATGGCTATAGCACAAGAACAGTGAACTGTACCAGATGGGTCTACTGCTACTGAGGAAAAAAAAACAACTAGCCAAATTGAAGATTTTCTTCATCTGAGTCTTATCAAAGTCTATTATTTGGTGACTTGAATTTCATGAAAATTGTCTCCCTAGGTGACACATGGAAGTGCCCTCAGGCCTTGGGCCTAGGGATATCACTGCACTCATATATACATCCACCAGCAAGTAATTTAAACGGAACAAAATCACAGATTTTGAAAAATGGTAAAGGCAGTATAATTAGTACTACTGCTTTTGACTCCATAGCATGTGTTTTATTAAGGTTGCATTCTAACAAACTTGATAGCTAATGATACCCTTCATTAATATAAATTAATATCTTCTATAATTTCATTTTACCTTTTATGTTGTTCTTTTCTTTCCAAAACAACTTTGTTGTTTTCTGAAAATATACATATAGAACAAATGACAGCATGGTAGAAATATAAAGAGAATTTGAGTATTATTGAGGTTAGATGGATTTCTGAAACATACAATATAAGCAGGGCGTTTCTGTATTTAATGAATACTGCATTTGTAGCAACAGAAAAAGGGAAAATATGCAACATGCAACCATTTACCTTAGTGATATAGTGCTGTGTTTAACTGGAAGGGTCACGGTTTAAAAACTTAAGAAGCAAAGTTGAAGAAAGTTAATAAGCTAGTACCTATAAAGAATATATATTGCTTACTGGAGGAATGAAGACCACAAGAACAATGAACTCGGTTAAGCCAAATACCCAGCAGCTCATCTCCAACAATGGCCAGCAACAGATGCCAATAGAATGGAGTAAAACAGGTCAAGCATACAATGATGCTTTCTCAGCCTCCAGCAATATGTGGCTCTTGGCTTTCCTAAGCCAGGAATGTCATTTTGAGGTGGCGTTTGGGGCCAGATTATTAAGAGCTGGGGGGGCAGAGGGAAGAAAAATCTTTAAAATTGAATGTTTGCACTGCTCCCACTCTAAAGCATCTATAATAAATTTCTAAAACACTACTCTAATTCAGTTTTTTTTTAGATTGTTTTCTACGAACAACCTACAGGAGCCTATAATATTTACTGCTCATTGAGGATGGGCAGATGTTAAAAATATGCAGAAGCACTGAATGTTTTCACTAAGCAATGAAACTTCTATGATATAGCTCACAGTACCTCAAGAAAAATTCCCTTAAAAGTTTGTTATTATTCGCATGTGCTAATGTACTTACTCTCGTGGGTTATTGAGAATTAGAAAAATTATTGAAAAAAATCCTGTAATACCATAGATGTTGAGTTTTAGAGCACTAGAGCCAAAAAGCATTTAACAGGGGAAAAAGTTCCAACCAACCCAAGAAATCCACAACAAAGGAAATGCTACCGTGCTGGATACGCTGTCATGTAACCCTTCTACCCAGTTCTTACATCCCCTCACACTCTGTTTCGCCCCTGAAATTTTGTTCCGTGCTACAACTTAATCACTGAAAACTCACCTAAGGGGAAGTGATCTCAACCTGGAATCAGCTTCTTGGAGCTGAGACATAACCCCACAAGAGCATGCTGGGGAACATTAATAGATGAGTGGATATACTGTGCGTGCAGGGTGAAGAAGAAATCATAGTACCTTTGATGCTGATCATTAGGGCTTAATTGGAAACAGATCTCACTGATAGGAGCTATGTCCTGTTGAGATCACAAATATGGCTGACAAAGCCATCTATGAGTACAAATTTGACCCAGAAGTTTATCACAGTCTGAATAATAAATTTGTTATATTAAAAGAAATTCATTATGGTATATATTCAATGAATTAAAACCGGCTGATAATCTTCACCTAATAAGAATGTTTTTAGTCAGATCTCACCATGATCTCTTCTTGCCTCCTCACTAGTCAATATTGTTATCAGTGATCTGGAAGAAAATATTACTAATGGTAAGGTCTATAGATTACACAAAACCAGTAAAGTGGTAAATAAGGATAAGGACAGGTCAGTTTGACAGGGCAATCAAGTTCACTTAGCAAGATGAGACCATCTGAGCATTATGCTTTCTAAAACAATTAAATTTAGGGACAAGCATCTGTGAAAATGGAATTAAGGTCAGAGTTGAAAGAAGGAATGGTTTTTGAAAAAATGCTGTTTCTGAAGTGATAAATAGACAGTGTTTCCAACATGACCTCCTGGTATGACGGAATACACAAAAAGTGAAGCTGTAGTCATATTCAGAAATAAAAAGTAATACTGAGAGGAAGTAAAAACTATTTATTCCACTGTGCATAACCAATAATAATATTAATAAAATAGTAAACAAAAATGATAAAAACTCTGTAGTCTAACAAAGAGGATGTTTATAAATTGGAAATGTTCAGCAAAGATTTAAAAAAAACACCTAGGATCTGGAAAATCTCACTTTTTTAGGAGACTAGCTCTGAGTCTTGTTGATGTACATGGGAAATATTATGAGTTGGTTTGATCACTGGACATGTCAGGGAAAAATTTCTGGCTTGCAAACAATGATAAAACATCTTCCACTCGTTGCGTAATTAATCTAGACAAATTTAGAGTAGTAATAAGAGATTTTTAACAAATAAAGCTATCAATTGGTAGAATTTCTGTTTCTTGAAGGCCGTACCATTTGTAAAATATATTCTTTACCCAAACCTGTAGATGCAGAAAAAATATTTGTGAAAGAGATGATCACAAAAGTCTGTACATGTGTAATCTAAGATGTTTTATAGAGGAAAAAAATAAAGGAGAGAAAAGATGCATACAATGAACCAAGAGGAAAACATCTTCATTGAAATATAAAATAAGATTACCTCACTAATGTTGTTGATGCACACCAGGATAACCATTTAAACATTTCTCAACTTTTTACACCTCAGTAAACCTCTCTGCAGTTCTAAACAAGGCCAGTAGCAGAGGGAATAGCTTTGAGCAGAATCTGGCCACAGAAGGAGAGAAGGGGACACATTGGTTGGAAAATGGATTGCTGTACAGCTTTGGACAAGCTTTGCTGTTGTTGAGGCACTGAGAAAATGAATGTCCAGCAATCACCTGTGGTCAAGGACCCTCAGCCAGAAGTGCAAGTGAAAAACAAGTGACACAGGTCAGAGAACAGGGGGAAAGAATCACGTGCAGGACTGAGTCTACACAGGGCTGGTGTAGGGCTGGATAAACATTTTGCACAGTAAGTGCAGCGTTGTCACTTCCATGCACTTCATCCAAAACACACTGAGCTCAGCCAAGCAAGAGGAAAATATGCATGGATATTGAAGTGGTCCCCCAAAGAAGTGGCCCCCTACAAGAGGTGTAGCAATGCTCACCTGTAATAGGTGAGCAGCTTCTGATGATTGGGTCTTCTCAATCAGTGGACAGTCATCAAGTAAAAGTGATACTATACAGAGAGACAAGTCAGATGCTGGTGTATCTGATGTATCTGTCAACTTCCATATTGTTGCCATGTTTCTTTGTGCCATGTTTTTTTGGTTACACCTTGTGAAAATATGTAAATACTTTCATATTCCACAGACAGAATAAATCATCATTTTACTGTGGGAATGTTATCTTGTTTCCTTCTGTTTTCTAAATCAGCGTCTCATTCCCAGATATAGGCAATCTAACAATCTCTATAGTTTTATTTTTCTGTTATTATCTCCAAATGAAGAAGATTTGGACTATCCACATAGTAGTCTACAAGAATATTACAACTGGATTATCTTTGATGATATTTACTTAACATACCCAACAGAGGTCAAAAGCTCATAATAAGAAAGCAACTTGACCCCAAATCATACTCCAGATAAGAGAACCTTGCATACTGCAGACTGCACTGTGAGTTTGCATATACTTTCCCTGAAAGCCATGTATTGGCCAGTCGATGCTTTGCTAATTAGCACCATTCCAGACTGGACTGCATTGCAGTCTGTACCACGGACCAACTCAGGACAGCCTGCTTGTGTGACAGAAATGTGCTCTCAATAGAAGTGCAGATTCTGCCTGGTGAAATTTTTCTAGGTATTTCATCATCATGGCAAATAAAGCCAGGTGAAGCTCTGTCCTGTTTATAGCTGCAGTATATAAAGGTCAAGGAGGACAAGTCAAAGAAACCAGTTTGCTCATAACTGGACAAATACTTCTCAAAGCAGGTGTTTTAGACAGACAATAAAAGTCTCTGAGCATGACCCCATCTCTCAATGCAATAACACTTTTGAGAATACTGCTCCAACTCCTGACCTAGTATGTACTGAGGCAGTTGGTACATCCTACCTTGCTAGATTATGTAAAGTTTTTCAAACCTGCTAATGACTATTAGTGTCATAACATGGAGGGAAAGAACTTTCTGCCAGACACTCAGATAAATATGTCTTTATTTTTAGGACCAAGAAAAAGCATTCATTTCATTAACAGCATCATCCTGGAGGTTTCCAGCCCAGTCGGAGTACATGCTCAGCACCCAGAAAGGGAGGTATCTTCCATGACTGTGAGATTGCAACTCAAATTCACAGATCTCCCAGCAGAGATATTTATAATACATGTTGTATCTTTGTGCTCTGTAAATGCACATTCATCTTTTCACTCCATTTTACTGGGTTCAACACCAATTTCAGAGACACGTAAAGGCCATCACTGGTGAGAGTTTTTTAAATGGAGTAAGAGAAAATGTCCTTGATCCATCACATAATTTCTATATGTGACAACTGAGGCTTTCTAGGTGGTCTCTCTTTCTAGCAAAAAACCTGCCTTGAGCATCTCACTGGTATCTCTAGTAACACAATGTGAAAAACAGTGTCTGCCTCTATAACACAATAAAAGTGACCTATAGCTCAGTCTGTTTCTGCTAGCTGAAGGTTATTTTGCTTTGACATATCCTTGCAGTGTCCTCTGCTTTAATTAATAATGTTGATGCCATGTATTATGAAAATCACTCTTTTGCACATACTGGTATCTTTCCAAATTAGGCATTTTAAAGTCTAAGCCTTAAGAAATGCATAGACTATTTTCAATTGGAAGTCCAATCTATTTACATGCACAAAAGCAGAAAGATTTTTTCATACAAGTGGTTGTACTTTTAGGCTTTTATTATTTCTGCTTGAGCAGAAAGCAATAAATATGTCTTGAGACAAGGGAGAAAGTTAATAAAAAACTGTCCTTTCCTCTTTGTGCTAGACCCTGTTTTAAAACCAGCTTGTCTTTCATGAACAAATTAATTGGATTAGCTCTGCTTCAGCCACAAAGGACAACACTCTGTGTCACAAGCGTATTTGTATAATGAACCATCACTGCACTGGTATAGTAGGGGACGGATCCTGAAATTGTATTCAAACAAGTATTATTTCTAGAACTAATATTACCATGCAGTTTGTGGAATACAAGTAAGAAGAGACACAAATTTTAAGAAGTGAACCTCTACGAGTGAACTAATGATTGACATGAAAAAAAAACCTGTACGATGATGAGGGTATAGAAGGCAGCCTTATCCTACATAAGCCAGCTAGTCAGAGGGAAGGTCCTCACTGTCAAAAGATATTAAAATGGTGTCCCTAGAGATACTGTCAATGAAAATTTCATTCTTGTTTGAGAAGATATAAACAAAGAGAATAAGACTTTGTCAAAAATTATTATTACTTTCCCAAGGTAGAAATCAGACTGCATTCTTGAAAAATAAGTACTTTTTTTATTTTGAAAAGAACAAAATAGCTATCTGTTCATCCAACTCCCCTTCATCATGTTAATAAAATTTTAAGCTGAAACTATTACATAATTAGTTTTTACCCTACATTGCATATTTTTTGTTTATGTAAGTAGTTTTATCCTTCTCAAAATGATATGCACTCCAACATCTATCTTTTACAGCTTTCACTGAGCCTCATTCGTGTTTTATAAAAATAATTTCTGAAAATTTATAAAAATAATCTCTGAGTATTTGGGAAATAGCTCAGAATGGGTCTCTGACTGCTACTATAACAAATAAATGAATAAGAATAAGAATAGTCATGAAGGAACCTAACCTATGAAATTGAAACAGCTGTAGTTGCGACAAAAAGGAATTTTACCTTTAAAAATTAAAGTGATCTTTTGTTTCTGTTGCTGGTTGTTCTAGGGCTGGCTATTGATACTGAAAGACCTGTAAATTACTACTTTCCAGGGTATTATTATTATTCTGCTATGTTCTATGTGGACCATTTATCACAGATCTTTATTTGATGTTTTGCATAAATGTTCAATAATCATAACGCTCAATAAGAAACAATTGGAATTTGTTCTTAATTGAGTTCCCAGTAAAATTTTTTAAAGAGGACTGACTTATCCCTTAGTGGCCAGTGAAAAATTGCCTGTGAATTAGATCACAAGAACAAATGCTCTCTCCTAAATATAAAGAACATCTAAACATGTCAGACATTCTGCTGTTTGAGAAGTTGATTTCATGGTGTTATTATTATCAGTTACTGCTATTTTACCTTCTTCCATTACACAAGGGCAGCAGTTTAAAATGAAACTGTAACTTCTCACTCTGAATGCTGTACGAACATCCACCAAGAAATAACAAGGGTTCCAGGAAACTTCCAGATGCAGATTAAGGAGGAACATTTACCACTCCTCAGCACATCCTGAAGTTATAGATTGGCAGCTGCTGCTAGCTGGGAGGGAGGTTGTTACACCTACACCTGGCCTGAATAGGGTCAGGTGTAGGGTCAGGTTATGGCACAGGGTGCCATGCATGATGGAGGGTACTGTATCGTAGGCTTCTGCATCCAAAGGAACAGCTCCGGAGATGTCTGGAGCTGGGCTTGGAAGATTGGGCATTCTTTTAAAAAATCCTTCTATGTAGTCACAAACCTGTGGCTTGCACAGACTCTTTATTTCTTCTTCCTTCTTCCTATATTGCTTGTGAAGAAAGTATGGGTGATGAATTTCTAGCATCTGTATATATCCACTTGTAGAAACTAGATATACCTTTTAGTTATGAGAGGCAAAATCCCTATTAACTACTGTTATAGGTAGCATAGAATTATTCAAGCAATAAAATAATTTATTTTTTCTCTTGGTTAGTTGTAAATGAGCCTAGAGGGAACCCAGGAGTTGTAAGTTAAGCTCATTTCATACCTGTAGCAAGACCTTTAGGACCTAATCCTGGATATATTTATACATTTTTAATAGGCCCCCAATTTTACATACAGTATCTTCCAGTGGCTTCAGCTGCTGCAGAATTCTCCTGAACAGTTTTTTACTGTTAGGCTCAGCAAGTTCAGTGCTTGATTATCTTTCCTCCAGTTCAATATCTTCTCTTTTCCCTTTGTTATACACCAACAAAGGGACTATATGCAGGTTCTCTGTGGAGGATGCCTTGTACGTGAACATGCAAGCAATGTGGAATCGATCTGGCTGAATCAAATATTCAAGGAATTTAATTGAATTATTGAAATTCAGGGTTGAACCCCTGGGACATTGATCCTGTATTGTCAGCTTCAAATACAAGGTGCACTAGCCGCTTGATAATGTGTTCATATGATTTGCAGTAGAAGGGGTGGTGAATCAAAGCAGTGACAGTACCGCTAACTGACAGAAAACAGAGGAACTGATAAGGAATACATTTAAAAATAAATCAATATGGACTGGCCTGATTGAACAATTCTGGCAATGTGTTGTGCTGGCATGGCTGCTGACTTACCAGTTTAAGAGTAGGCTCAGGATTCATGGTAGCTGGAAAGCTGGAGAGGCCTGTTGCTGCAGCAATGCATTTAACTTCAAGACAGAGAATATTTGCTCATCTGTTTTCCTTGCCAGAAGCTAGAAACTATTGCTGCAGCTGCCAAGTGAAAAAATGGAGGATTAAAAGAGAAATGAAATGATAAAATAATACTTACAAAAAAGTAAAAAATAAAAATCTAAAGAAATGGCTTTCATTTATACTGATATAGATGTGTTTTGCTTATTTTCCTCAGTTATTAAAAAGATCATTGAAAATTTGAGGCTTGGATCAACTAAAAAAGAAAAAAAGAGAGAGAAAGGAGTTTAAAAACATTAATGGAAAATAATGCTCAGACATCTCTACTGAGACCTGTCACATCCTTCCTCAAGTGCAGCTGCTGGATAAAGGAGACAAAGCAGAGACAGCTGCAGGACTATTCTGCCCCATTGCATGTTCTTTCTTTCATCATTCTCTCTCACCAATTCACCTGCTTCATTCAATTTATCATTGCTTTCTTCCCTTGAAATGGGACCTGAGAACACTCATCTGAGCTGGATTGCACAGCTGTTTCTTTAGCTGCTGCAAGAGGACGACAGCTTTACAGCCTTTCTGCAGCCTTATTCCCTTTGGGGGGACTAGGCAATAGACAGTCCTTTCTTCTATCACCAGGATGTTCTGAAGCCCTAAGCCAGCCTTCCTCCCTCCCTTCCTTCCTTCCTTCCTTCCTTCCTTCCTTCCTTCCTTCCTTCCTTCCTTCCTTCCTTCCTCTCCTCAGCATGGTCAGTGTATGTCACTGGCAATATCAACAACTCCAGGTCTTCAGGGCTGATTCTTCCAAGTGGCCTATTGCTCTCTATCCCTGTGAAGTCAGGAGGCTCTATGGGGCTGATGCCATCGTGAGTGTACGTCTCTGTAATCAGACTACTCATGGGCATTAGTTCCACGCTGTAGGTACAAGACCCCTGACTCCAGTGGGCATCAAGGTTCTCCAGCAGTGCACTGGATCAATGCCTTACAAAACGACAAAGCGTATGTATCTACCTAAGGCCAAGGTTTTGAGGAATAGGGTGAAGTCAAGGAGACAAAAGTAGGGGCTTGGCACCTTTCATCCTCAGAATATTTTTGAATGGGAGCAGGATGCTGAAATGTGGACTTAGTGAGCACCATTTAGAATTCCTATAAAACTTACTGATTGTTTGGCTATGATATTAAGGTACCCATTCCTTATAGCTTAATTCTAAAATAGAGAGTGTACAACACACACTGGAATTAGTCTCATTACCTCTGGGAGACCCTAAAAAATGTAGACCTCTTTTTCAACAACCTTAACATAAAAGAAATAATAGTCATTATTTCTGAATTTAATAAATAAGTCAGGTATCACCTATCTGGTATCCCACCCATGCCTTTTTTTCTTACTCCACCTACAAACACATTGTCTTGACATCTGCAGTCTAAATTACAGGTAACAGCCGACATCGGACTAGTGTAGACCCACACTCTCAAAGCATGACAGTTGCTGGAGTTCAGCTTTGCAGATGTTCTCGTATGGCGAATCCCAACCCCACTCCAAAAACCGTACGGTAACGCTTTTTTCTGCCCAGCATTTGATGTTCACTTCTTACTCAGTCAAAGGTGTATGTGGATGCTGTAGACAAAGGGAAAATTACTCTAAAGCCAGAAGAAATCCTTTTCTCTGAGATCTTCACGTTGTAAACCTCAAGCCAAAAGCCAAGTAGTTACACTCGCTACATTAGGATGTCTCACTATGTAATATGAGAAGTAATACTGGGTCAGAATCCCTCTCTCCACACCATGAAACTCCCCATCATGCAGATATCCCTTTCCACTCATGAATCTCGAAGATATAAAACCTTCACTCTTATTTTACAGCATGAATTGTTCTGTATTTGTTAAGATATTGGGGTTGTCAATGCTTTTCAAGCAACACTACAAGCAAGAGAGTATTTTATAATCCATTTACTTCAAAATGTATTCCCAAACAATTTTAAATTTTCATCCTTTCTTGTTTCTGAGTCTGTGTCTTGGGATGACTTTATGATGCTGCATCCCCTATCACCTGCTCTATGTCAGACATGAGTTTTGTACCTTTAAGGAAGGGAGCGGGGAGGGATATGGTGGAACCCTTTCAGCAGCCTGTGTTGAAAAAAAGAGATAACTTATTGTGGCAGGGTGGAGAAAAGGACTTTCCTGCTTTTTCTCAGCTTTCAGCTCTGTTTCTCCGGAGAGAGACGGAGTTACAATTCTTTTCTTTTTAGCTAGCCTGCTAGCTGAGGCAAGAATTTTTTACCTGGGACTTTGGCTTCTTCTTCTTTTCTTCTGGACTGTCCAGCACACCAGAACATCACCAAGAGGTCTTACACCACCGCCTAGCAGGGCCCAAACCATATCGTATCTCCAGAGAGAGCAAAGCCACAGCTACAGAAAGAACTCAGGTTTTCTCCACAGAGAGAGGTTTTCATATTTAAAATTATTCTTCTTTTTTTTTTTTTTTTGATGCCTGCATACACCCAGCTTGTTGAATAAATAGGCTTTTTTTCACTTTCCTCCAAGAAAATTTCTCTCTAAACCTGGTGGGAGAAGGGCTGCTGAAAGCTGCCTTCTAGCAGAGGACATTCCCTCTCGGATGTTTTCCTCCAATTTGTCTCAAACCAGGACAGTCTGCTTCATTCAACCCTATTCATATTTTACTTCTGTGAATTCAAAATAATATATTAATTTATTCGAAAAATGATGTTCTGTAAGGGCTGACATAAAAGAAGACAGAAGAAGCAATGCTGAAAATGGTTCAAAATAAATAATCAGTGCTGTGTCAGGGGACACTACCTTCAGTCCTGGCAAAACATTTGCTATGTTGAAATGATTAATGTTATGCCAATTTAAGAACAGGAAGGAGTTTTGGCAGCAAGAATGCAGAAGAGCCGTCTAAGTGGCAAAACACTTAATTTTCAGAACTCACAGGGCATGTCTATACTAGTGCATGAAATGAGTCAAGCTGCCTGGTCTTTGGCCATGAGGGGAAGTGACAACACAAAGTCGGCCTCCCTTGCAGCTAAGCTCTCTTCCCGTGAATGGAGTTGCTCATCTGTCCTTCGCACTCTGGGCTGCTCCAGATCATACCCACACCCATGTTCATAAAGAAGAAATATGTCAGGGAACATATTAACTACGAAACCAGGTCCATGAGGTAGAAACAGGATTTTGTGCCCTTTCTTCAGCTCATGGGAATTCAAAAGCCTCTTATTCTGACCCAGGTAAATCAACTGAGTGACCGTCTGCAACATAGGCATTCCTGCTGTTCTGATGAAAAAGAACTTTGGTTTCAAAGTATTTGCATTAAAACAAATCAAAACAAAATATGTAAATAAGCAATCAAAGAAACAAAAAATCCACAAAAAATCCCACCCAGCAAACAAAATCCCAAACAACAAACCCCCCCAACAACAGTTAAGTAATTCCTGTCTTCTCTTTCCACACAGCTCTTTGGAAGGTGGAACTGTACTTCTAATGGTAACAAGTTTTATTTAATAAAAGCTGCTAATGAATCTCAGCATCCTTTTTTCCACTAACGACAAGAGGTAATGCTCAGTGAAATCAGTGGAAACACTCCTGAAAAACTTAACAGGAAATTGATCCAACTCTCCTGATCTTTTGTTTCCCCTGTAGCGTTTTTCTTTTTATGTTCGTTCCTCTTTCCCTTTTTCACGATAATTCAATTACCATATTTATTAACATAAATCAAATATTAACATATGATCAATGCATTCAAGTAAAAACAGAAAAATACACTCAGATGCTAAACATGTGTGAATTCAGAAAAATTAAATACATTGATTTGTAAAAGTTACTTTGTTAAGACCTTAGTAACTTTCTATTTAGTAGGGACTTTGCTTTTGGAGAATTCACTAAAACATTTCCCACATACTTAGAATTTTCTTTGGTCTGTGTGGAACCCACTACTGTATTCCACACACAGGAATTCTGAGGGAATCTCTAATACACCAGATTAATCCTGTAGATCTTCACAGGGGGAAAAAAGAGCACTCTGAGAGAAAGCTTTGGACTGGGAAAGTGTTACAGCAGTACACTGTTTATTTGCACAAATACAAGTTCTTTTGTTACACTCCAGTAGGGAAAAGAGAGAAAGAGGAGAAGCAAAAAATATCTTTGTTTTAAATTCATTGGTCTCAGGCATTAGTAGCTGCAAAGGAAAATTAATTCCCCTTCCCTTTTTTTTTGCAAAAACACAGAGGGACATTTTCTAGGAATGTGAATCATTTCTGTACTGTTTTTGCTGAAATAAGAGTGCTACTGCAGGGGAGCCTCCACCAAATAGAACTATGTGGAATATTCAAAGCAAAATTTAAAACACGCAGGACACGCACCATTGAAGCTCCTGGGACTCTAGAGGAATTGCAGTGCTCTGTGCTAACCCTGATATATCCACCAGCATTTTATCAGCACTCAGGTTTTTTGCAGCACTTCTGCATGCCAGGGAGAGCTTTAGCATATTGTATTGTGAAGTACTTGTGTCTTCAGTGATCCTATCTGGTTCAGGATGCATGCTCAGAAGAAACCATCTGGATTTCATGCGCTTAGATATTTTCTGGATTGATATCGACAGAAGACATCAAGTACTGCTGTGCCAGGCAGTTGCCAAAGAGAGTTCTAGAGTGCTTCCCTGCTTCCGGGCTTCTCTGCACAACCTACCAGATCCAAACTCCTTGCTCAACTACCCTTCTGATGCCCCTCAACACTTAGCTAAACTGGATTTTCAGACTGAAAAAGAACAACAAAAAAATCTTCGAAGGTCCCCAGACAGGAAAATATATTTCCCCTCAAAGAAGTAATACCAGATTACGAAAGTAGTTGTGCCAGGGTTGCTAATGTCGGGGCCACTTCCAGGGGAAGGGGTTCCAGTAGGTTGGGAGGTGGCAGAGCAGTCAGGGGACAGTGTTCCGCTGGGCATGATCAGAGAAGAGTGCTGCCTATGCCAGGCCAGAAAAGTTTGATTCATTACTCATTGTTTGCTGCTTTGCCCAGTAAAATATCACTTTGATTTCAGCAGACCAGGTCTGTATGCATAAGAACAAGGTAAGTCTTATAAAAAACAGATCATTTTTGGGTTTATTTTCCTTACTTCAACACAAATTCTCTTGCCCTGGGACACTTCTCCATCTCCAGCTTTCCTTCATCATAATCAATCTCATTATCAAATCCTTTTCTCTGATAATTTTAAGCATTTAAACTAATTCAGGTTTTTTGCCACCACTACTTGTATTACAAGATTTTTGTAAAACACCTTTTTTCCAGTTTTGATACCACATTTATTACGGTCAAAATCATCCTTTACCTTTAATGGGACTTTTTTTAGTTTTAGCTCCTTTTATCACATCTTTTTACAAATAGACCAAAAGTATTCTTGATTTTTACTTTTTTTTATGTCAAAAATTTTGATAAGCTTTGGCCACAAAACCGGCTTTCTGTATCTACAGCAGTGCTATTAACTCTTTTCCTCTCTCCACCTGCTCAATTAGGAGTTTAACTTGTTGAGTTTTCATGACTGAAATTCTAAACTCCATACCAGATAGTGTCTCAACAGTACAACTTATAATTAATACTTAATGCTTTCGTTTTGCAAAAGCCTCAGTGGATACATCTGAGAGTTATATTTCCATTTTTTACTGCTACATGTACCTAAGTGGTGCATAATAATTCTTCGACTGACTAATACCCCTAAGTCTTCCTGTTTCAACCAGTGGGCCTTCTGATTGAAGAAATTCTCATTCTCCCTATGTTCATTACATTGCATTTCAAACTAATTAAATCACATACCTTGTCCCAGTTCTAAAGCCTATCCATTTCTTCCCATGTGATATTCTGATCATCTTCCATATTGTTAATGTCTGCTACAGTTGTATTTCTTGAAAAAAATTAACGCTTTCCTATGTCTTGTGTTCAAGATATTGCTGGTATTTTCCATAACACTGTGTCTGTTTCTGATTTTTGAGGAATTACAGCCAATAATTTATTTTTAGTTTAACATAAATTTTTGTAGTTCACACACTATGATCTTGTGCTAATCTACCTTTTATTGTCAATACGCAATTATTTTCCATGCACATTGAGTACAAGTATATTAAGTGCTAAAACAATCTCTTTGGACAAGCACAATTATCAAAGTTCACTTGGATGCAATCCACTTGCTAATTCACAGGCCATTCTACCCGTTTTTTTCATTCATCTTCATATATTTAAATATAATACAAAAGGTGTCCTTAAGTTTCATATACAACTGATGTAAGATTAGCAGGTTTTATTGCACCATTTCTCATACCTTTCTCAGACAGACCAAGTATGGCTTCAGCCTAGCTGTATCTTTACCACAAGCTAGAGTGACTGATTCCAGCTTCTTCTTGGATTTGTGTGCCATTCTCTCTCCTGAGTAGTCCCCAGTCCCTGCCTGAGGAGTTCAGTTTTCTCAGCAGGATAAACTGAGCACCAAGGCATCCCCTAAAGGCAGCCCCAACAGCACCAGGGGAGCTGTGCATGAGCAGATCATGCTGGTTCAGTTGGGGACCAGGATTTCCAAAGAGGCTCAGCAGCCTTTATTACTCTAGACTGGATCTCCTAGGAAACAGAAAACTGAAGCTGTATTATCTTTTCCCTGAAGCCTGCAGATCTCCAGTCCTACCAATAGGCACAAACAGGCAGATAGGAAAATATAGACCTTTGCGTGGACCACCCCACCTGAAGAAAGCACTGTACAGGGTGACATCATGTAGATATTCATCCTGTAGATTCTGGGCTTGCCTCTGGATGGAGCGATCCAGCTCTGTTGTCAGTACAAACAGGAAAGATAAATGCAGAGTGGAGAGCAACTGATGAAAGGCACATCCTGAAAGCAAAGCCCTGTAGGAGGTAACACAGTTTTGTGGAAATGGTGTGCACTGAGTGGACACTGCAAACTCTAAAGACTTCTATCCTATTTGCAGAGAAAGGAAATTCTACTGAAGCTTTTGCTTCACTCTGTGGATAAAACCCATCTTTCTTAAATCAATTATTGAAAATATGGGACTATTTATTAATGAATATGGCTTTCCAGTTCAGGGATGTCATCTTATCATGGGTAATAGAATGAAACAAAACAGAAAAAACCATTTTAATCATATTTTTGTAGATTACATCAAATCCAAAACATAATTTACATATACCATAAAAATTAGATAGAATTTATATGATTTTATGAACAGGAAATGCCATTTTTTAATCCTTGTTTTAAAAATATTTACCTTGCTGATAAGCACCAACGCAATTGCCACAGACACATATCTTTTGTCTCTGCACATGAATAATAACAACAGGGCCAAACAAGAGTTTTCCAACTCTTTCATTTTCTTTGTGTGCACCCATAGTTTATGAATTTATTCTACTTTCACCTGGGCTCATTAGGTGGTCCATAATCCAAAGACTCCTGGTATATTCACTTGGCTCCTGAGTGAGGTGTATCCACCACCGTGCCGGGTGAATATTTATAAACTGGGGCAAGTAGGAGATTAAGTAAAATGGAGGACATGTGCAGAGAACCATAAAAAAGCATTAATTATACATAGTCCCTGCCAGAAAAATCTTAAAGGCTAAAGCCTTCTTCCTGCAAACAGCTTGGCATTTACATAGCTTAACTGTCAGAGTGTGTCTCTACCCAATCAAGGATATAGTCCAGTCCATAAAATTATCCGTGTGCATAAGTGCTGATGGGTTTTGAACAGCAGAGGTTAATGACTTATAAATGGATCTCACAGATGGCAAAACTGTTCGAAGGAGATTCTTCTTCTCTGCTGGTGTGAAGTTGGTTCTGAGGTATATAACTGCTGAAGCCTGAGAGACGACCAGAGAGCAGGTAAAAAACCCCCAAAAACAGAGGTGATGTTTGCCTTGCAGCCTGAGCCCTTTCAGTGGCATGCAGCATACCCACCAGCCAGAGTTTATGCAGTAGATGTAGGCTCCCAAAATGAAAATATACAGAATTTGGAAGTGTTCAGAGTTGGAATAGTGGCTCTTATAGCAAGGTGGTCCATCTCCATTTCAGGAGCTGAACGTGCCTTCCAGAGTGAGTTCTGCTTAAGGAAGTCCATTATGGGATCCTACAAAATAAGCAATCAATATTGTCCAGAAAGTGAGAACAGGAAGGAGGGAGAGACAGAGAGGGAATACATATATATATGTAGTATACCCTCTTAGAAAATAAGGAATGACTGTTCTTAGTTTTGCAGCAGAGTACCACAACCATTTTCTTGAAAATATAGTTACCACAGAGGAAAATAACATGAAGACGCACTGAGATTTACAAATGCTTCTTTACCTGATTAGATTTACTATGAGTTTCCAAAGGCTCCTCTTTGCTTTCAGGTCTCTTTAGTTTCAATGATAAACCAATGGCATTGATAATTTTACAATCCACATGATTTCCTTTTCAGAACAAGTAATGCCATATACAGCAAACTTCATGATATTTTAAAATTATTAATAAAGAAAATCAAGTTTAGAAAACAGAGAATGCAATGTCCATGGTCTCCTCTCATTACCATAAAACTTTATGTTAAAAAATAAAAAATAACTTGCACTGTGCGGCACTGGAAATATTTCTGCACTTTCAGTTCAAGTCACAAAATATTTATTTCCCCATTTATCTTCGCTATCTTAACAAACAAAAGCTCAGTAATATGGGGAGACCATTCATGCATGAGCTTGAAACATAGCACAAAATAACAAGATTTGCAATATTCCAGGCAAGCATTTTGTTAGCTTCTTCAGTTTGCACGTTGTTTAGCGTGTTAGGTGTTTAGATTCCATGGTAATAGGCTCTACATTGGAAAAAACCAAAACCAAAACCTAAGAAACTATCTAGCTAACTTTCTGGGCCATAGATACATATGAGTTTATTGAAGATTTTAAATGTTTTTTCACTTGTGAAGCCTTTTCTGACTGTTCAGCTACAAGTAGAACTTATCAGCTTTCTCTATTTCCAGTATGTGTTATATTGTAGATTTCTTATTTTGATAACTTGTAGATATTTCAAAGACAGGTCATACCCTTAGACCCTGGCACAACAGCCAAGGGTTAAGAGATCTGAAAATTACCTCTGGAATAATTTTGGCTTGAAATTATTCAAGAGGAGACACTGGATTTTTTTTTTTTTTTAATTTGGAAAATTTTTTTTTCTGCAAATGTTGGCAATAACCAAGTATCCATGGGAAAAGTATCAAAAATAACCAGGGACCTCGATGGTATGATTTCTCATACAGCTCTAAAGATGCCTAAATTTGATTTTGTTTCTAGACTGACTCTTAAACACTGGTTATTAAGCAGTAACAATTAACCCATAGTAATTATCCTATAAAAACAAGACCTCTTCCTCTTGTTGAGATTACAAAAATGCAACAGGCTGTTATGAATAGGTGCTGCTGCATGTCAGCACTTTTGGACTGTACTTTTGTTCAAAAATGATGGGTATTTCTGTCAGCAGGATAGCTGCTAACAAGAGTAGCCGCTCTACTCTCAAATCTATCAGACAAGACGAGTTTCTTGCATTTTTATACTATTCTTAGTGTGAGATAGTTAAATGAGGCCACCCACTGGCCATGGTCCACCTTTTGATAAAAACATCATTGATTTTTGTTCTTGACTTGTATTTTACTGAGGCATAACTAAGATAGGACAATCTATGCCTTTGGTCAGTCTGCTTAAGGCAGCTTTTGGGGTGGCAAACATAGTAACCACAGTGTCCTAAGGACACAAACAAAGCAATTTTTGTATGGATCAATATATTGTATTACTAACTAATACACTTAAAAAAATCCAAATCCCCAAGCAAGAGATAGACTCATGAGCCTGAAGTGATCTAAAGAAAGACTATAGAGCCTGGAAATCTGCCTGTTTTTTTCATCTGATAAAAGACATTTTCTCTTCTTAATATCTTTGCATTAGGTAGAAAGAGCCCTGTTAGTTTAGGAGTCTTCCGAGACTTTCCAATAGCTAGGAAGTGGTACCAGGTTTCATTTGTACCAAATGTGCTGCCTTATCTTTTGTCTAATACATAGTGCATCTTTCTGCCAGCCTAGGCAAGATGTTTTTGTATCTCTTCTGGAAATTGCTCATATCCAAAAACATGGATCTAACATGCTTCTTGTGATACAAGCTTATGTTAAGCAATGTCTCCACACTTCCCAAAATTACTTGTGCCTGTATCTTTATGTATTCTTTGATCATGTTGAAAGGATGAATCCATTGTGCTTGTTTATTAGCCCCAACAACTGTGTTCAGTACAAGGGTGGAAACTTTCCCTTCAGCATATTAATTACAGATTCACACTAGGGGTTCCTTTGTGTTCTGAGAGAATACAGTTCTTTGATTACACAAGACCTAAGTGGCATTCCAGAATATCAGCATTAATAACTCATTCCTACAGATCTACCAGGTAGAATTAAAATTAGGAAGAAGGGTTATAACTTGTCAAACTATGTTTCTAATTAGGGAAGTTGTGTTACAACAACTACTCTCACCTTCACAGACAGCACTGTTTTTCTAAATAATGCCGTTCTGGTGTCATATGATGAAAATCTGCAGTTCTGAAAATCTACCATTAAGAATTTGTAGGTGAACATAAGCAAATATATTAAAAATATATAAAAACTGGTAAAATAGTGTTTATTACACAAATACTTTTAATATCTTTCTGCAGAATGTTTATAGCCATGAATTGTTTGAGATTATTTAGTTGGTATAATATAGGAGAAATAGCACTTCTTTTATGGAATTAATAATAATTTCTCTAAAAGCTTTTTTAAAATAAATTTTGTGATTCTTATGGATAAGAAGAATTTTCTCAAATATAAAGAACAGTGAGCTGAATCTTTCAATGCTCCCGTAGTACAGTTGTGTTTTGCTTGGAAACTATAAAAAAACCCTACTCCCTTTCATTGTTTTTTATCCTATTTTATTAGTGAAGGTGGGCAATATAAACCCTCTATGGGTGGGATTTATCCCTTGTAAATTAGGCATCTAAACTCCTATTGTTTAAGTACAGCCTAACTCCTGCTTTCCTTGGAGTTAATGGAGAGCAGTAAACACCTCCCAGGAAGTACTTAGCCTCAGCCAGGAATCTAACAATGACCAGATGAATTCCTCCTTACAGATTTTTGTGTCTTTCTATTAACTATAAAAAGACCTTCGGGTGATGAGCTCGGGTTGTAACTTGCCAACTTCAATATGCACGGCAAACATTCCTTCACAAATCCACATAATTACTGTCAAATCACTATTTACGACATGACTCCCTGGTGAAACCTATGGGGCTTACAGACAATGGACAAGGTCTTAGCAAGCTCAGACTCCTTCTGTGATAATTAGTATATTTTGTGCTTATTTTATCCACCCTTTTCTCCCTGGTGGATGTTTTACACACCTATGTGTATCCTGCCAATCCAAAAGCAAATCCTGGCTCTGTGGAAAATGGCAGGGCCAGGATCTCTTATTCGCCTTCAAATATCATAAGAGGTACAGAACAGTGAGGTCTCAGTCCTTAAAATGGTTCACTAGCCTCTACAAATTATTGCTCAAACCAAAAAAATCTACAAAGCACATATAAATTGACTGATCAAATAAAATGAATGTGACAGTAAGATCAGCTTGTTCTGCTCCTAGGAAAAAAAAGGAACAACCCACAAACCAACACAGAAATCATACAGTGTAAAAGGATCCTCTCAATGATAATTGGGTTTTTATGGTTCCTTATTAGAGACTTCCCTTACAACTAATTATATTTAACTTCTACATTCTCTGCTTTTTCTCATCAGTAATCTCACAATCTCCAAATCTGTGAAAGTAAATGCTTAGTCAGTGTGTAGATTGAGGACAATTATCATTATGACCACACAGTAATACAAAAATAATTAGACCATTTCTAGCAGCAAAAATATAAATCAAATCAGTTTGTAATAGGAACATTAATAATTTGTTAAAGATACAGTCTATTGCACATGAGGATGGGAAAGCAGCTGAGCTGAGCTGCTGTGTTGAAGACAGTCCTTGTTTTGAAATAAAGAGCACAAAGTTCAGTGTATGTGCATCAGTGATAATCTAGGGGTGATTGTGTTCAAGAGAATTTACAACCTATTCCAAATGCGTGAACTGAGTGGAACTGGGAAATCAAATGGCTGAATGGTATTTATTATTCTACCCTTAACTTTGCCAAGGTGGAGAGAAAGACTGGAACAGTTCACTTTGCCTCCAGGCATCCAGTAATGAGCCAGCCGGTGGTGCATTAGGAAGTAGTGGGCAAGTGGCATTATCATCAGGTGCATTTTTAGTAGCAGAGTCAAGTAGCACTGGGAGTATTATAAGTAGTGCAGTCGAGTGCTAGAGCATTGGTTATTATAGCACGGAATGCACAATGGATGGAAAGCTTTGGGAAATATAACAAGCAGAGTTAAGCCTGAAACATCCACTTTAAATACTGTCAAACTTTGAACAGCAGCAGCTCTAAACTCAGACTTTCCCTTTGGCACCTAGGGATCACTCTGACAGGCAAAACCTGAGTCTCAAATTCAAACTCTCCCAAATCCTAGAAAATCCTGGATGCATTTCTGATGAAAAGTAACATGATCCAGATTCTTTCAGACCACAATAGAGAGTAGAGCTGAATGCCACAATGAATGCTTCAGAAAGGAGCTACTTAGCAGAGTAAGCATTAGTAGTCAGCGAGCCAAGGACATACCAAATGTGCAATCTAAAGGTTATGAAAGAATTACTTAATTACTAAAGTCTTTCCAGATAACAATACCAGAAAAAAACTCTTTAATTTATCAGGGATAACAGTAAATCTTTAGGCAAAGGGGTCTGTAGGGTGTTACAAGGCTTTGAATGGGAGGAGGGTCCACTGCATCACAGTAACTGTACTCTCAGGCTGTCAAGACCTGTTCTGAGGGAAATGTATGCCAGGTGGAAGTTACAGCACAAGGATTACCTCCCAGTCCATGTTTTTCTGCTACCTTTGCCCAGAATCTTTCCTTCCCCACACGTTCTCATCTGGGGACCAACTCACCTAAAATACACAGTGGGTCTGCTCCAGCATTTCACTGGCTGGAGTGAATCAGGAAGTGGGTGAAGAGCTGTGTCCCAAACTAATCTATCTTTCTCTTCAGAGTGGCTATGGGATGAGGCGATAAACACATGGTCAGGCGGCACACAACAAAGCTGGTGTAATAATCAGAATAGAGAAAAACGGGGAATAAATGTGGTATCTTGGATTTTGTTACAATACTGATATATATTTAGAGCAGGTACCTACCTCACAGAGAATCAGAGAATCGTTAAGGTTAGAAAGGATGTCTAAGATCATCACGTCCAACCTTTAGCCTAACACCGTCAAGTGCCACCATAAACTCTGTCTCTAAGTGCCACACCTACACATCACATCACCCTCCAGGGATAGTGACTCATCCAAATTGCATCAGCTTGAACAGCACAGCTTTCGACTCAGGCTATTTGTGCACTGAGAGTGTATCATCAACAGAAGTGACTGTTGATTGATAGGAGACCTGGACTCTGGTCTTCCAGCTGTATATCACCAATGAGGTCACAATAATGCTGGAAATTTTTGATATGTTCTGAATGGGAGACATGGCAAAAGTCTCTGTATCTTCTGCTGTCCTCATCTCTAAATCCATACAAAGCTGTAAACCTTCAGAATGTTTCTGGTTCTGCAACCCTAACCTGTGTAGATTGGCTGCCAGTTTGAGGTCAGAAGGCAGGGTAGATGAAACATCTGCATAAAGCTGAAGTCCTCCACAGGAAAGACTGTAAAGACAGTGTATTCTCTCTGAGGTAATACAGCAGGGAGCAGCAGGAAGGCTAACGAGAGGTAAGGTCTCAGGAAATACTACTGAAGGTGTGGGGACTGTTTTTCTCTGTGTCCTCTTGGACTGAGTGCAGCTTATACCTGCATTAAATCCTGCAAACAGGACTGAAAACTGTACACAGTGATAAATTCAGAGCAAATAACTGAGAGGCCACTATTTATGAAGAGTTTATTAAGACTTTCCTCAGCATTTGGTGACAATAAAAGGCTTTGGTGATGGTATTAATTATGATAGGCAAGGTAAATCTGGCTGGCATCTTCAGTTAGCTTCATGGGTAGTTTTGTTTTATCTGATGCACAAAAGCATATGCTAGCCACACAATCTATGCTCACAGAGCATGGGAATATTTCTCTGTGGATAGCCAAGAGGTGACTCCCACATAAGAAAACCAAAGAGGACAAAAAGCTAGACACTGAAATCGTAGCCATTTAAAGGGGAACTAGACTGAAATCTGAAAATGCTAGCAAATTGGTACAAGTATGTCGAATCAAATGAGAAAAGCAGTTCATTACACATTAATAGAATTACTGTAATTGCTTAAGGAATTCAAGGAATCCAAAGGATATTTTCTTCTTTTTTCCTAATACAATAATATTTGAAATCTGTCAAAAATAATTTCTCTTTTAAAGAAAAAGAAAACCTTCACTGTTGTAGCAATTACTGCATTTCCCACTTTTCATAATGCCCAGTTACTTTCAGCTAAAAAGAAAAAGTAGAGAAAAACAAGTATGTCATTAGAGATTGTTTTGATATTAATGAAAATTTATGTATTACTATGTATTACATTACAAGCAAACAGCTCTTATGCTCTCTGTGCTCTCTTTTAAAGAAAATTCATAAGAAGAGAATTCATAAGAGAGTTGCAGTTTAGTATGATGCTCTTCTTCTGTTTCACTTTTGTACTGTCTTATATAAACACATTTGATCTTGAAAGATTTCTGCAAGGCTGCTTCAGGAGGACCAGTGCTTTTGCAGTGCCTAGACTAAAATCCAGACTGTGGATCTCTAACTGGTAACAAATTGAGCTGGTCCAACAACAAACGTAGAAAGAAATGCCAAGGTAACTTTTGCTTTTCTCTTGTGGAAATATCATTTCTGGTTATGCTCCTTCTTCAAGTGTACGTTCAAACTGATAGTGTGCTGCAGCTCTTGAAAAAGAGGTACACAGAAGCAGCGTGTGTGCAAAATCATGTCTGAGCTTGGTGGGTGCATCTCCTCATATATCTTACATCAATTTTTATAAGATAATTTTTCTCTCACGGAATTCTGGATGTTGCTCCTATTATTCAGCTATTTTCCACATTTGTGCTGTCTGCCTACCTGTTTCTGCTGACAGCAGTCGATTAGGACTAGTCCTTTGCTGTGCAAAATGGAGATCTTTCTCCTTTGAACTTTAAAGGATGTCACCCACTTTCTCCTTACAGTACCTTTAACTGTCTGCAGAGTTTTGCTCCTATTTATGGTGTGTTTTTACTGATGGGTTTGGTGATGGGCATCCCCATGGTAAAACACACCAGATAGCTGACTTGAAGCCCTTTTCTCTCTCTGTTGCTTGGCCCCCTTTCCCTACATAGATGTCTATGTTAATGAAAGGTGAAGGGATTTAATTTTACTCTTTTTTTTTTTTTGCCATGTTAAGATCAACGTTGCCAAAAAAAAAAAGGAGTGGTTGGACAGATAATAAGCACAGTCAAAAAGATACATTGTCTTGAGAATGAAGCTTAAAATATTCCACCTTAACACCACTAAATGAGCTATTTCTCTCAGAGTCATGCAGAAAAACCTGCATATATCTGGGCTCCTGTTATCCCTCATGAGAGTTTTAGTGTGTCGAAGTCCTGTTTCTTTTATTGTCCACCACTAAGCTTTATTCTCTCAGGAGCAGAGGGAATGGAGAAGACACCACTCAAAGCAACAGCCAGAGAGAGGCCTCTCAGTGCATTGGGAAGTCTTGCCCAGGGGAGGGAATTACACTCTGAATATTAGTCATGCAGATTGGCCCTTCTCAGGGGGAACTCCAGGGAAACGAGTTTATAGCACTCCAACAAATGTTTTCTGGTAGTTGCATCACTAAAAATAATGTTGCCCTTTCAACTTTGCAACTCGCAGTTTGAAATGAAAAAGTTTCCCTGTTTTGACCAGGACTAATTAACACAAGAACTTTATCTACACCTCAGTGTTTCAGTGTAAGCAACCTTCTCATGAATTAGAACATATGTCCTCAGTGTATGTATACACAGTTCATTTGAGATTTTACACATACTTTTCAACAGAAGTTTACCCAGTTTTTCCTTTCTGTTTAGCAATATTTTTGATATTTTTATCTCTTAATTCAAAAAGAATATAATCAAGTTTTATTTTATTTCTTGCTATTTCCTGCGTAGTAAAGAAAAATGCTGAAGAATGGTTCTGGAGAAGAAGAGGAAAGAGCAATATTTTCTGTATTTATTAACAGTAATTTGCGAACAGTAAAGAATATCTAAGTGTCTTTATATATGGCTTTTATTTACACAGGTGGTAAAAAAAATCACAGATTCTCACAACAAAAATAACACTACATTCTCAGAACATAAACCAATTAATAAACTTCAATTATACCTTAAAATTAAACATCTTCAGGATTTGAGAAGTGTAATTGCTTTGAGAGAATTTTTATGTTGGTGAAATAGAAATATTTATACTTATTTTAATAAATTTCTAATCTAAACCCCATTATAACATGAGTCATGGCATTAACTTCAGTGAGATTTAGGTATCAGGCCATTTGAGCACAAGGATGAATAAACAGACTTTGACATTTCTCCTAAAGTGCAGGGTATGCGAGTTTTTTGCCGGCTCTTCCACTGTAAATGCCCTTTTGTGAAACCCTGAGATGTAAATTCAGGGACTAACATGTTCAGTGCTCTGTTTGATCTCCAGTGCCATGCCATGACTTAAGAAGAGGCAGTTTCTAAAGTGCACTCGCAGTTCAGGCCTTTATGGTATTGATTGCAGGTAATGTTTGCTTTATGTACTCTTCAGTACGGTAATCCTGGATATATTGAAAGTGGGATCAGGGATCAGCATAAAATGATGTGACAATGTTTAGAAAAACGATATACCTCTACCAGATCTTTGTAATTACAATACAGAAAAGTTTGATGGTGCCATTAGCAGGTTAATGCAAACTCTATAAATGTTAAAGTTAAAAGGAGCAACAGGGTCACCGTTTTTTAACAGGAAAGATATATGTTTGGATCATAAGAAGTTTCTTTAGTAAAGATCACTAAGATTTGTCACTGATTTGTTTAGACAGATGTCTTGAGTAGTTCAGAACTGTTCCACTGTTTCATATATAGTGAGGTCCATAGCATCAATTTTGTATGTAATTTCATTAGAAGAAATGTTCTTTTGCAGCTATATGCAGTATGCTACATTTATTCACACTACAAGAGATGCCACTTTTAAATCTATCAACATATATCACTACCATAGCTGAATGAGAACTGTGAGAAACTTAAACTCCAGCATAAATCTCTGCTTTTTCCATCAAAGCCTGGTCCCTTTCATACTGGCAATATTCCTGATATACCTATTTGTACTCAAGCTGAAGATAGTAAAAATTACCAGCTGTCAATATATGGTGGAATTCTTTTATTTTCCTCCAAGATTATGCTTAGAGCAAGGACTTGGTGTTAAAAAGAAAAGATCGCAATAAGGCAGAAAAGGTGAATTCTCAGGAGTCAGAAAATCAACAGTATGTTTATATAAAACTCATGCCTATGCTCCCCATCAGAACTGGAGTAGAAACCTCCCAGTTCTCATCCAATGTGTGCAGCTATGTCCCTACACAAAAATTTAGTACCTGGTCCATGAACAGAGTGGGACAGTTGCTGCTTCCCTTGCTGTGAGCCTGCGAGTGGAGAAAGCAATAAAAGATGGCAATTCTCTGTTAGAGCTATTAAATAAGCTAATATGGCTGGGAAAATGCACAGTGATATGTATAACATTTACAGAGTTGGTTTTAGTATAAGATTACTCAACTATTCTGGGATTTATAGCTGTTGAACTACAAATATTCCCCACTGTGGACAGAGTTGTGTCAATATACCAATTCATTTGGGAGCTTTTAAAATCATTAGGGAAGGTTTGCAAATGATATACCCTCAAGATTCACTGTGTTTTACCACTGTGATTTACAACTTGATATGCTTTAGCATGGGATAATCCAAATGCTGTTTAAAGCTAAATCACTTGAAATTAACAAACCTGTTGATTCCTGACTGATCTATGTTTAACCCCTTTGCACTGTCCAGGATGGTTTATCTTCAGGATCGAGAAATACAGGCTGAAATTCTATCATCACAGGAAGAAAATACTAGTGTGGCTGCTAAACAAAATGAAAAAGAAAAGGTGCCTCTAATTACAAAGCTGTAAGTTGTGCTGTGAAACCATGGAGCTATACACAGTAAAATACAATTAATTTTTAGTAGTACCCTTACAAGCAAAATTCCAGGTTCCAAGTGAGAGAATAAAATGTATATTTTCTGAGTTCAAATACATTGAAATGATTGATTGTGATATAGTCTGATGTTTGGTTTTATTTCTGTTTAATCTCAGTCATTTTTTAACCCCCAGTCTTCCTGTTAAAAAACCTTTATGTGACTGATTTTCCCTTGCAAATTCCAAAAGTTGTTTAAAATTCAGGTTATGACTGCATGCATTTTGATTAAGTAGGTCTTCCTGTTTATAATTTCAGCATTTGGGAGGGAGTGCAAACCAAGTACAATAGGTTAAATGGTATTTTATGGAAGGGGTCTCCCAGCAACTCTTGCCTATAGTCTTTCTTCCACACTGCTGCAAGTTTTGGTGTGGTTTTCATCCTCTGATGTCATTTATCTTCCATCTGAACTTTGCTGTGCTATTCCTGCCAGGGAATGCCTGTTGAACACCTGCTGTGCTGTTACAAGTGTTCATGATAAAGTATGAAAAATTTAATACATACTCGATACGAAACAGTGATTGCATATTAAAAAAAAAAAAAAAGCCACCAAACCCCTGAAGAATGTATGCTAAACCCTGGGCCATACTAATTTAATTGTGTTTGCTGTCCTATGGGATCTTGTCACCCTTAGCAGCCCAGTAACACAGCGTCAGCAGTGGATTGAACTCACTTCAGGGTTCCTCATACCCGGGAAACGGGAAGTTTTTTTAGGGTGTAGGTGCACATGTGTCAGGCACAGTCCTCGGGCTCCAGCCACTGCATATTTGATGCCTGTGGGGATGTGGAATAGTGTCAGCAGCTGCACTGTAGAAGCAAACAAGCTCTGAGCTCATCTTTTCCCCCAAGTCTCTGAGGAAGAAGAAGAAAAAGCTTGATTTCAGGTTCCTGTCATGCTGCCTGTAACTGAATGACCTAACCCACCTGCAGTACAGCCTTTAGGATCAGAAAATACAGGATTAAACTGATGGACCTAAGAAGCAGTGGGAGGGTTATACCCTATTTCTTCTTTTGGGAAAGACAGCTATACACACACTGGCTGTTCAGTCTGGTAGCAAGCCCCAGGCCCCCAGGGAAGACAATAAGTTTATCAGTGCCTCAATCACCATTCCAGTTTGCCATGCAGAAGCGTTCTCAGAACTGTTGCCTGACAGCTCCTTGGTGGTGGTTCTGTGCAAGTTCCAACACCGTAACTGTTGCAGCAGACCAGAGCTTTGCCTTGATCATTCCCTTCTTCCAAACTACCCACTGTACTGTGATAAGGAAGCACAGAGATGCAGTGGTGTCTAGAGAATCCCCATATTTGAGAAGAAAGGAAATTCCTTGCATCCCTTGCAAGAGATGCTTCAAAGGGGACCTGTGACCCCACTCACAGACAGCAGTCCCCTTAAACATCAGAGAATCTGGTCTTTCCCATCAGTTCACTTGCCAAGGTCCTTTCTATGCTTTGAAAGGATATTTTTTGTTTAAACAGGTAATCAAACAAGTGTGTTTGCCATCCCCTCCTCCCTTCAAATGCTTGTTGTTTTGGAAAATGTATTTTATCACAAGCTACAGGGTATAATTTGGTTGGATCCACCAGGCTAATCTAATGCAGCATATCACTGAAGTGTACTTAAAATTAGGCTTCACTATGAAATGCCACGTGTTGTTTAAGCACTGCCAGTACATTTGCCACTGCCTTGAACATAAACAAAGCCAGTCTCTGCCCCAAAGTGGTTACAGAAAGGGCATTCCAGAATCAATCCCTGTATGACTGGTAGTACTTCACTGCGATCTGCAGTATGCCAAAGAAGGTGTGTGCTGTGCACTACAGACTGGGGGGTGCCTCACTTTTCTCACACAGAAACTTATCAAACACTACAATATCTCTAAAGAAGCTGCAAAGGGGGCTGCAGGCAGAGAGCCAGGCAGTGACTAAACACTTCATCCCCAGTCACACGCACCCATCAGGTGTAACATGCTGGGACAGTGGTGAGAGATCACCTTCTCCCTCCATCCCTTCTCCTAACACCACCACTTACAAGACCCTTTTATTTCACTACATCGAGCAATTTCCGCCTGGGTTTGTGAGTGGGAGTCATGAACGCAGCCCAGCTCCGTACCTGAAGGAGTCTTCTTGCCTCCATCACGGTTTCTCACGCTGGCCAGTTCTCCTGCTTGTTTTTACACGACTCTCCGCCCTGGCTGCAGAGGCCCCGAGCCCGCCCCGGTCTCGGCCCATGCCCATCTCCATCCCATCCCCATCCCGATCCCCATCCCAATTCCCGGCGCGGCTCGGGGAGAACTGCAGGCGGGCTGTGCCACCTCGTGGCTGTTAGGGGGAAAAAGCCAACCCGCTGCTCGCGTTACAAATTAAAATCTCCTCTCTCATAAATATCAACTTGTTAAACTCTGACTTCAGTTTTAAAAGGCTGAAAATTAAAATGTATACCTCTGTCTCAAAAATTCGGTAATTAGACATAATCCACGGGTGTCATTTTAACGATGCCAGCTCTTCAGACACACGGGCTGAGCAAAGGCAGTGTGTTGTTAACTAATTATGTTATCTTAATTTGCCAATTTAAAAAACTTAAATGTCCTGAACAAATAAAATCATTATCTCGGATTTCTTCACCGTACCTGCTGCCTGGCGCCGTCTGATTCCTGGCACTCTGGCTTTGGCTGCACGGAGCAGCATTTGGAGGGTTCTGGGAGGCTCTAGCAGCCCTCCGGCACCAGACAGCAAGTGGGTTTGCAAACCAGGGATGCTCACACCGTCCTCACTAACAATATCAGACAGTAGCTTTAAAAGTCAGCTTGTCTCCATCTATTACCTTTCCAACACGTATCTTAATTGACCAGGGGAAAAGCGTCCCTCAGGCAGCGTCTCCAATTGAATGGAGCTGAGCTGATTCCCCCACCCTCCCTGCTTTAAGACAGCACGCAGGCATGGGTGGCATCTTGTCTTTCAAGGGAACACTTTGCATCTCTCAGTGCCACTGTGGCCAATGAGAAACTTCCATTTAACTTTCTCCTCTCAAAAATGTAAAGTAAGGAAACAAAATCTATGCATCATTTGAAGATGCCCCAGGATAGCTTTGAATTATGCAATCCACAGTTATGTGAGCTGCTGTTTAAGGGATTCTTAGGCTCTTTTGTGACACTGATCAATCCCCTCTTGGCTTTATTTAAAAGACCCAGTCACTGAAGCATTCAAACCACATTATTCACATCTTTCATTCACATGCCTGGAAAATAATGCAAATAAACACATAAGGAAGAATGAAATATATGCTAATTAGCTACACTTTTCACAGGTTGGCCCCTCCGTAGAAATCATTCTGAGAGGAAATAATGGGAGAATCAAAACCAGCTTTCAGTCTATTTTAATCCAGGTTAAGGTCATGGCCCTTGTCATTCAAAGGGTTTGCTCCTAAGGTGCAAACAAATTGCACAGGTAGAGGCTGTTGTGCAGAAAGGTCTGTTACTCTGTGGAAGGCATTCCCTTGGCCTGTGTCTGAGCACTCCACAGGCTGCTCTAAATTACCCTGGCCTTTAACATCACAAGGTGCCCAGAAAAGAGATCAAGCACCTGTTTAACAGAGCATATCAGCCACTACACCATTTCCTCTCTTATATCTCTGCTTACCAGTGGCCAGAAGCATTACCCAGGAGTGGTGTGGAATGCCAGGACCAACTCTGTGTGACAAAGGTGTGCCTGGCTCTCTGGGGGCTAATTATCTGGGTAGGATTTAAAGTGAGTTCCAGAGAATCTCCTCCCAACAATGCTGTGTGTCAAGGACTGACAGTTAGAGCAATTTTCAAACATCCACAGCTGGGTTACTAATACAGGAAGATTTCAGAGCCATATTAAATTACCTGCCTTGAAAATCCTGGTGCTGAATACAGACTTGGGTTATTGATTTTTGAAGACTCCAAACACAAATTCTACAGCCCGCCTTCAGTTAGCCTCCACCCCTGGGACCAGACATGGGAAATGATGCTGTCAACCCTCTGCCCACCCTTTCCTTTAGCCCTTTGTCTCACTCCTCTCAGCAGCAATCTCACTTTTCCATAGCTCATCCTGCAAGGTTATTTACCACTGTTAGAAGGACAGCTGGGAAAAAATCCTAAGAGGAAGACTATGTCCTAATATCCAGATTCAGCTCCCCATGCAGCAAATTTTAACCATCCTGAAAAGACAATGCCCCCTCACAAACATAACCAAGGCAAATATATGGAAAGGTACCCTAGAGGATGCTATCCTGGACTGTATTCTGTGGACCTGGACTGAAGCCTTGTTCTGCCTCTGGCTTACTTTGTATGCATTTTCTTCACCTTGCAGTCAATTTTACAGTAGCTTCTAGCTCAGGCACTTAGGCATTTGAACTGCCAAATGAGGTTTTGAAAGGTGTGCTCACATTTGCATATATTTTCCAAGAACATGTCCTTATTTATGCCTATCTCTAGTAGTAAATTTTAATCTTGCTAACAGCAGGAATAAATGTAGTGGGCAGAATAAAGTAGACTCTAGGAGCCTAACTTTTTTTCCTTATTCTCTTCAGACAATATATAGCCTTTCAAGCTTGCCTTTAAAGGACAAAAAACCCTAAAAACCTTTACACTGAAAAAGGCTGGTTTTTTTGTTTTTTTTTTTTGCTAAGCCATATACAAACCTATGTCCCTCTGTAGAAAGGGAAAAGGAGATTGAAACAGCCTTAAGACAACTGAAGTATCTTTTATTTCCTATACTATTTAACGATGTTTGCTATTACTTTCAGAATCTAGTATTTTGCGGGTAATAAAAAGAGTGAAAAATCAATCAAAACAACAGAGCTCATTCCTAGAGGACAAAAAATCTTCAATATATAACTGACTGCCAGAAAGCAAGTGTTAAAATATCCTGCATCAGGTAGAAGTGCTGCAATAAGGAATGGAGACAAAGCACAGAACTATAAAAGAGACAGCTCACATTTTAATTGAAGAATTGAACAGCTGCTGACAAGGTGCTGTGCTCTGTTTCCGTGGACACTTTCCAAAGGCCGAGCTGAAATGCATAACACCCAATTCAGGCTGCAATGCTCCTGAGAGGGTTCAGGGACACAAACTGCTTTTATTATTGTTAGTTAGGCATCAGCAATACACTGAAAGCGAAAATCAGGCTTTCCCCACTAGGCACGCTTGGGAAGCTGACACAGAAATCTTACTAGAAAAGGTGGAGAAGGGAAAAATAAGCAAGAGGTTTTACAGAGTCTTAGTGAGAAATTATTGTCATTGCTTCTCAAAGAGAATGAGGCTGTCTTTAAAGCTTCAATTCTAATGCCATTAAAGTCGGTGGAAGTTTTTGATACTTGAATAGCAGAGGGATTATTTTCCCTTCTACAGTTTTCCTTGCAGATCCAATTGATACAAAAAAAAATTGACTGATTCACCTATTGTTCAGTTCTCGCTTGCGTTGTCGTATGTAAAGCTTGCACCTAAGGTCTGCAGAGCTACACTTCTGAGCACTCCATAAATAAGTAGTATGAACTGTAATGAGAATACTAATGAAAAGTGCAGTTTTGTGATTGAAAAATCTCCTTTCTTGAGTTGTATTTTTTAAGGAAAATTAATGGGATGATTTGTAGCACCTGATGTCAAAAAGCCACCGAAGCTAATACCTTGGTTGCCAAGCCACAAAATTATGGAAACATTGATATTTTATATGTGGCACAGTCTTGTTATTTGAGAGATATTCCACTGCCAATTAGAGATCCAACAGCTGCCACTGGCTAGGCAAAATTTTATTGAAAAAATAAAAAGAGAAAATATGTGAAAAGGAGAAAGGTAGCGCACAGGCAGAAGATACTTTCAACACGCTTCAGAAGAGCGTAGAGGGGATCCAGCAGGGCACATGCTGCTGACAGAGGAGGTTAACAGAAGTGGGGAAGGCAGAGGGCTAAAAAAGATCCTGATCCCAAATGCTACCTTCAAACTGCAAAACACGAATTACCATGTGGCATATCTAATCAATGAGGCTCAGAGGATTAAAACATCACATCTAAGGCTCTACAAAGAATTGTGCTGGGTGGAGTTAACACCAGCGCTTCTGATTCTTCTTGGTGCTCTGCTGTATGTGTGTCTCATGTAGCAAAGGGGTTAAATTAAACCACAGAAGCAAGTGACTTCAGCAGATGTCTGACCTACCGCAGAGATTGCTGTGGAGATCTGCCATGGGAAACTGTATCAAGGCACACAGATGAGGCTAATTGCTCCATGAGGGACAGAAGCCAGGAAATACACACACATTTAAAAAAAGAAAAAAAATTATTACTTTCTCATATTCTAAATTTGGACAGACCCAAGGGCCAGAGTTTCCCTGGGCAGAAGGAAAGGGAGATAGAAATAGAAAATCCTTTTGCCTTGCATTTGTTTGAACTCTGATTTCCAGAAGCTTTTTGCCTCTCTTTGAATTCAGTCTGTATTAACAAGGACTTTGACTAACATGTAGAACGGTAGCCCGTAGGGATCCTAACATATTTAATGCCCCTTGTTCCTTATGTATTTTTCACTTTTTAAACATAAGCCTATGAAACCAGGAGTTTAAGTATTATTTTAATAAAACCTGTAAGGTCGTCTTATCTCCGCCTTCCATTGCAGAGCCTCTTCATTTCATGATGATGCTGTGGTTTTGGATTATATCATAGTGGAAAAATCTTTGGAGCAGAGACGCCTTTGCTATGTGTTCCTGGGCTCCCCAGCAGAGTGGATCTCTAATTCCACTATTATCTCTACTTTTATATTTTTGGGACAGCTTTCAGCATACACGTGTTGACAGGTGCTGCTCTTGTCTTCCACCCTATTGAGTCATAACCATGAAATAGTTCCTCAGCTCTAAAGCAGCTGGATGCTGATGGGAACCCATGTTTTCACAAAGTGTTTTTGGAGCACAGGTTTAAATTATGAGTTTAATAACATATAATGGCATAGAACTTCCGATAGTTAAGCAACACAGCTGAGGAATTGAACGTATCTGTCTCAATCAGCCCTACAGCAGCAGAAAGCATTTTATATTCAAGTTTTAAACAACCTACAGAAATTATCAGGAGATTCTATTAGACTTGGTCAGGAAAAGATTTGGCACTTGATAAAAAAATTAGCAATGCCAAACTAAACTGATTTAATATTATTACAGTTCTTCCTCTAAAACATATGTTGTTTAACAACTTCTGATGCCAAATTTTACAAAAACAAGCCACTTTTATTTTCATGAAATTATAACAAATTTCACTTTGATAGAAAAGCAGCTTTCAGTTCAATGAATGTTGTGAATGCCTCAAAAGAGATGTTTGCTGATAAATTAATTTCTATGACTGAATAACCCTTGTGTAAAGCTGTAGATATAATAATTAAAATAAATTAAATCCCATTATAAACTATTCCTACATGGACAATCCCTTCTCTAGTACAATCTATATATCATTTTAAAAGATTTACAAGTAAAGGGAGTGGGTGAGATAAAGCAGCTTTCACTGTCATTGTTTTCCATTATTTCCCTTTAAGACTGAGTGAGCATGTTCCTTCCATGCCAGTGCAAAGTTTCTTGTCGCCATTCTCTTGATAGTGTCCATAATGTCAGTCCAGTGACTTTAACAGTAATTTTGTAGTTGCTTGATTTCTGAAAATACCTCCATTCAGTAAAGTTTCGAGGGCTGTGACTGCAAGAAAAAAAGAAATTACAATAAAATTACCAGTAAATAATTAAAACTAAACCTGGACTTAATACAACTAGACTATCATCCTCTGAATACATCTTTAAGCCACAGTTAAGAAAAAGACATTTCTCTTAAACATCATGCAAAGGAAAGCAAGAAACTACTTAAATGTCCAAGTCCTCTACTGGAATTATGTGTATATGGGATTTCAGCTGGGTAAAATTATTCAAAGATGTAAATATTAATCAGGTTGAAGCTTCATATTATTCTTGATCATGTCTCATTCTTTTTTTCATTTAAAAATCCCTTTTTGAAACTCATTTTAATGATCAATCTTTTTATTATAAAAGTAAAAGTATTTGCTGTAACAATAATTAATTTTTCCCTGCTGTAATTATTAGAACTGAGCAAATAATTCACAATGAATAATTCATCTGCTGAATGTAAGCTCATTTTCTGCTTGCTGAATATCTGATAGCAAATCTACTTTCCAGTTTATTTGTTAATCAAAATCATCTGATCATTTTGGTAAATATTTTTTTTTTCATAGATTGAACCTGAACATTTCCCTGTAAGTTTTTGATATGCAGTGCTTGCTGCCTGATCTCCATTGGCACATCGTAATTGGTTTGGTGAAGCATGTGACCTTATTTAATTCTCTCAGTTTGGTGAGTATTACACTCTGGGCATGAGTACATCTATATGTGAATTTAAGTACTGTTCTCCCGCCAGTAGAAACGCAATTATTCAAATGTCCTTGGGGGAAAGACCCATTAAAGGAATTGTGACTATGTGAATGTATCAAATGCTGAGCCAGTATTTCCAACAATTTGCTTACAGTTTGCACTCAGTTTTAAGCAACTATTATGTTATTGAAAGTGAAAATCAGTAGTATCAAGTTCTGCAGCCATATTTTCTGACCTCTAGTTAAAATTTAAAGTGTTTCCATGTCATGGTGGATATTAGGGAACACTTTGTGTGTCAGAGAAGTCCTTACTTTTCATCATGAAAGAAATTGTGTAGATGATGACTAGTACATCTCTAAAGATTTATTGCTTAAGTAGGAGAAACTGGGGAAAATTTCACCAGAAGTGAGCATGTAGGAAAAATGTTAAGAGGTGACTTCTACTTAAAGCAATCTATTCCTGACTGAAAGCCAGTGGACTTGAAGCCCTGTAGGTACTTTCAAATATCCTTATTTTTCAGTTATGGTTTTAAGGTGACACTCCTTACCTGAATGATGAACCAGATGAACCTTGCTTGTACAGTAGTGGAGGCCCATCTTCTGTGTACTTGCAGAGCATGAAAAATGTCACCCTTCTAACCTATGCACCATCCTCAGCCATAGCCTGTTGCCCGGAGTAGTTGGGTGGCTGATAGATGAGGAGACAAATTTCTTCTCCTCGCTCTGTATCTTATTTCCCTTGATGTGTTTTACTGTTTTTTCTTTTCTTGGAAGACATATTACAGAAATATTGTCTGTGCCCACAGAATTCAGAGACACCATGTGAAATAGTCCAAAGGACATTTTCTTCACTGTTGCATAACGGGAAAGGATCAGATCACTATTACATTAATTCAAGAAAATATCCTACCAAGCACAGTTATAAGCTCTTCACAGGAAAAAGCAGAGGCTATTGGTCTAATAGGCAATGTGTAGCAGAGTTCTGCCTACTTGATTCCACAGGGAAAACTGTTGTTATGCTTGTTAACTGGATTCATGAGTTTTTCTTGACTGGCATAGGGTTCTGGTAATGCAAGAATTAACAAAGAAGTTGCAATTGATATTACCATTACTTTAATGCAATTGAAACAATTGTCTCCTCATTCTCCCAATAACCTCTGAATATTAGCTTTAATAAAATAAGATTCCAAAATTTTAAATAGTGTTGTATTACATTTTCAGTTTAACAAAATAACTTGGCATGTAACAGTACAGAAACAAGGGAGAGAATATAACACCAGCAGGGTTTCTTGTTCATGAAAGAATTTACTTTTTAAACTCTCAAGCAGATAAATTTGCAGCTTCTCAGCAATAAAGCAAAATGGTACATTTTGTGCTTCAAGATTATTATTAAATAATCAATAATCTTAAGTCACATAGGAGGACATTTTACACAGCTGAATGTTTATTTCCCTTTCTATTTTCGTCTCTTTATCCTCAGTTTTTTGTTTTTCCATCACACTCGAGTTTCTCAGAATCAGTGCTCTGTAAAGCACACCTTTCCACTGCCTTGCTAAACTTCTGTGCTCTGAAGAGGCAACAATAAACCTGATGAAGATAGGACACTTAGAATTCAAAGAACTTTTAAGAATGATGTCTCAGTTGTGTAAAGCAGAAATCTTAGGTGGTTGTCCTGGCATAAAATAATTTTAATTAAAATGGTTGGAGCATACCTGCGATACTGATGCCTACATTTGAGCCAAGAACAAATGTTTCCTTTAGAGTCACTTCCAATGCACAACCCATGCCCACATATGTTAGATATCAAACCACCAAAAGTCTTCCAGAAATGTTCATTTTTGTACATTTTTCTTTTAAGGTACGCTCTATGACTCGCTCAAATGTAGGACTTTGCATAGTAGATTAATAAAAGAAGGTGTCATAAAACAAGGTCCAGGTAGGTAAGTGTCATGCATTCTAGAGCTTTAGTCCTATTCTCTGGCATAAATTGAATGTGAAATGTCAAAGGGTTTTTTTCCCTCAGCTTTAATTTTTAGGAACCACCGCTGTTTCTCCTGTATTCTGAAGCATGGGCAGTAATGCCAAGATGCAGCTATCCTGATATCCCTAAAGAGCAAAACACTGAAAAAGGACTGTGGAATGTTATATCTATAATCTTGGTCTCTAATTAATATGGGGTTGTTGGGAGGCATTTTTGGATGACAGGTATAAATATGTGTGTGCATGTGTTCTCTGGACCAGGTTTCAACAGCATAATTTCATTATTTGATATGACTGATAGTGAGTGGACTCAGTGACTCATATAGCCTTTCTCATTCTTCAGGATGTTAAACATGTGTTCTCCTAAAAATATTTTGCATTGAATTATTTATTGCACAATAATTTTCCAGGAGCTTGTTAGCTGTGTGCTTTTATGACCTTTTCTTATTTTAAATAAATTCACTGGTATATATACTCAGGATTTGGTTGGTGTGCCTTTAAAAGGAAATCTGAGATATCATTTACAGGAGCACCCAGAATGGAAAATGACTGTCAAACTGTCAAAATTTTGGAGACTTTTCCTTTGACATGAACTTAGAACTTCTTTCTGTTTTTTCTTTGTTTTTTTAGCACTTTACATCTTCAAAGTTCTTATAAGCATTTTGTGATCGTATTTATTACTTCTATTTATAAAATATGACTGTCTGGAGGACTAAGAAGACTGAAATTGGATTTTTTTTTAAATTCACACAGTTATTCACTCATACTGAAAACATCATCGAGCTGATAATTTCCTTATATAGCCTCTCCTTCCCTCCACTAGTACCTAAAAAAATTGTACCAAGCTAAATCTAAGAGCTCTGAATTAACATTAGACAGTGCTTTGACTTCTCTTTACACCAAAAGATTAATTTGGGAATATATGAAACCATCCATGGTTTCAGCTCAGCTTAGACAAGCACTGTTGACCTGACAAAGCAGCACATTTCATAAATTTCACCAAAACACTATGGCAGCCCCATGAGAACCATGCAGTGCAGACTAGTACTGCCCTTCATGGAAGCAGTTGCAGCTGATGGGCAGGAAGTTGTTTTCTACCTCTTCTCTGCCCTCTGATGTGCATCAGAACTTGATGAGTCTCCCTTATTACCAAAAAAGTACTCTTACCATCAGACATTCCAATATTTCTAGGAATGAGCTCTCTTTCCAAAGCTCTGTAGCCAGCAGAGGTGGTTAAATTGTTGCTGAAGCAAGGACTTCAACGGACTTTCATACCTCCAAGCTAAAATGTCATAACTCACAATCTAAAGAACCAGGCTTTCACATTTATTTCCCTGTCTGTCAAAATGAGTACTCAATTATTTACAAAAAGTGGAGCAGCTTCAGCAAGCAAGACTGAAATGCACCAATAGGCATGCTAGAGAGATAGAAAATATTTAAAATCAGAGAGAGAAGGGAGTTGAACCCACAGCTTGCACTTCCCAAAAGCTGCTGCAAACATCAGCATTGAAGAGACAAGAAAAAGGTGGTAAACAGAAGACTATAGCACGATACAGTCACTTATTTGAATAAATTTTTGAATAAATTTTGAATTAATAAATAAATAAATTGTGAATTCAATACTTGCTCCCAAATTTCCTCTGCATTACTATAGTGGCAAAAAATTCATCCAGCATTTTCTGGGGTCAACCAAGATATTCCCCTCAATCTAAAATGATTTTCAGTTTTGATTCTCAGGAACTTGGAGAGAAGCAACCAGATAACTTTTCTTTTCTGGGTGACCCAAAATGACCTTTTTTGTTGTTTGAACACTGAACCAAAAAAAACCAGTGATATATCTCTGTTTTGAAGGTCAACAAGACTCAGCAAGGCCACTAGAAAAAAAACAAGGAGTGCTTCTAATAACCAAAGGATATTTTTCCATACATTGTGTAATAGAATCCCAAGGAAACAGCTGCAAGAATGATAAACTAGAGCAAATAATTTATTCTCAAACTGCCAAGCTAAAGAAATGTAAAGACGGTGACCTGTAGGATAATTGTAGTCTGAGTAGCTAAAGGTGTCATAGAGAAATACTACTGCCATGAACTTCTTCTACAGCTAAACTTAAAGACGGTATACAGTTTGAAGTACTCATTACTTAATCTTAATTAGGAAAAGTTCATCTTGCTAACCGGTGTCATTATTAGCACTAAACTAAGGTCACTTTGGACCACTTCAGATTACCTAAGATTCCACCTAGGAGAAGGGACAAGAGAAGGATAGTACATGTACGGAGAATTCGTGTCCTGGGGTGACTGTATGATATGTATTCCCTATCGTCTGCTACGTGCCAAGCATGAGTTCTATGACTTTAAAGCTAGCTCCAGGAGAGGAGAGGGAGCCAGTGGAATTCTTTCGGTGGTTTGTGTTCAAAGCAGAGATAGCTCGCTGGCTCCTTCTGCCCGGATCTGGGATCTCTGCAGCAGGGAAGAGAGTGTCATTCTCTTTTTTTAGCTAGCTTCTTGTCCGTTAGCTAATGTAATGAGCCCCGGGACTTGGGTTTCTTCTTCTTCTCTTCTGGACTGTTCACAGCACCAGAACACACCAGAAGACCCTACACTGTGGCCCAGAGGAGCCCATGCTGAACCCCAGCTCTGGAGAGGGGAGAGCCACACCCGCAAAGGACTCTGAAATTTACCCAGATTCTCTCCACAGCAAGAGGTTTTGTTATTTAGCATTATTATTTTTTCCGTGCCTGCATGCACTCTGCAGGTTAAATAAATAACTTTTTTTTTCACTCTTCTCCAAGAAATTTCTTTCCGAACCTATGGGGGTGGAGTGGTTGAAACCTGCCTTCTTTGGAGATGTTCCTTCCAGAGTGTTTCCCTTAATTTGTCTCAAACTGGGACAGATGGCAGCTTCACAGCCAAAGATAAGTAGGGGAAATAAAGCATCAGCCCTTAGTCTTTGCTGACAGAGTATTTGCAGCCCAACAGGCTGATTCCAGAAATAAGAGGCTGAGGTCCAACAAAGCACTGAACTTGTTAACTATAGTAATTTTGCTGTCAAAAGTATCTGGTTTGGGAGGATAAATATCCCCTTACACTCCCTTCTTCAAAGTTCTTTTCCCTGGTCCACTGATATTGCTTCCTACAGAAGCCGAATTTCCCTCATATATTTCTCATTCAAGTCTTAATTTCTGCTGTACACAGCCAGGAGATGCAGCTGTCTCAGTAGGAAATTATTGTGAAGTCAATGGAGCAACAGTATTTACACCATATGGATATCCAACATGCAGACTGGAGTTATCAGACAGAAAGACAATCTATTCTACCCTGTCCCTAGCAAAATTTACAGGCATAATGCAGCTCTGAAGGATCCCAAAGGAAAATATTTAACATATGTCCTGGGACACTCATATAATTCCAAATTACTAAAGTTGCTACTAAAGGTCCATACAGATAAGGAGACCTGGCTAGCTGTTCCAGCCACCGGCTTCATTAAAACAGTCCAGAAAATGGCAATGCTACTATGTTATTACATTTGGGAGGCAAGGAGCAGATTAAGAAAATGGGCTGCAGCAGGAATGCAAGTAACCCCATGGTGGCCTTATTCAACATCCTTTACCCCTTTGTACCAGGAAAGCCCCATTCAGATAAATGAAATTCAGATGTCCCTGGAGGGAGGAATGGCTCTGCTCTTCCATGAGCCTGTGCCAGTCAAAGGCAATCTGCCTTTCAGCGTGAGGCAGTGTTTTCACAGAGCTCAGCAGCAGCCCAGGGATTAGTGAACTCGACATGTTTCACATGCTTAGCCATGGGTTATTCCTGAGGCTCTCTGGAACTAAAAGTCTGGCCTCCCCAAGTCACTCTGGCTGTCAGATCAATCACACCAGTGTGCCTGCACCAGCAAAGGTAACCCAGGGACTGTCTCCCCGGGCAAGAAGGACAAAATGCAGAGCACAAGAAAGGCACAGGGCCAAGTGTTACATGTCATGCATGTACCCAGTTTGGAAAACCTCTAATACACCCAAACTTGAACACACTCGGGTGATAAAGAGGAAACCACACTGGGAAGCAACTGCACATCTGCAGTGCATACTTCCTTCAAATGGATCCAGGAAGCAGCAGGAGGCTCAGTCAGTGATGAGTAGCTGTAATTCAGCTGGAAGGACTGTCTTCCCTCTTCCTCCCACAAGCTCATAAAATGGCCATCCCAGAACTATGAAAGATAGACTTGAAGTGAACCTGAGACATCATCTTTCCACTCTTTGGTCCAATTGCCATATTATATCTGTTTTTCCCCACAAGTATTTTTCATATCTTGTTGGGGTATTTTTAATTCCCAAGCTGGGGACTCCAAATCTGCTCTAGACTCTTAACTTTGTTGTTTCTCCTCTCTTAGTGTAAAGACAGAGTCCTTCCTATTGTGGAAATCTCCTGTGTTGCCAGCAAAGTACAGTCTTGGACAGGGATACTGGATTTTTCCTTTTCTCTTTCTGCAGTTTTGCATCCTTTCAGCTTAGATATCTTTCCTATGTAGAACACCACATAATCCCACTGAGCCTTTTTGCACAACATTCCCAGGATACAGGTGTTCTGCAGATTACACAGGAACACAGAAATACCAAAACCATGCTCTACTGGAAGCCCTTCTTCAAAATTCTCCTTTCACTGGCAGGAAAGAGTTGATAGTGATTAAGGTACAAGAGCCAACCCTGCTGCTAAGAGCAAAGTGGAATTTTGTGCTCATGTTCCTCATCTGACTGAAGGGTCTTGGGGACAGAGGCTGCACTTGCTCTGTACTCCTGCCACACACAGCTCACGACTACCCGCCTGCAGTGGGAGCAGTACAAACAACAGCGAGTAGTTTGAGGGGACAGTAGGGTGAGGGGGAAGACAAAAAAAAAAAATCATGATTAAGCAGTGATGAAAATTCTCTCTTAGGAACTGGTGGTATCCTATAGTGGTATCACAAGGACATTTGTGACAGAGTCAGGATCACTACTTTAATTATTTTCGATACTCCACCCCTACAAAGTCAGTGCTCTACATTATCAAGGCAATGAAAAAGTTATACAGCAAAGTCATACATTTTCCAAAACGATAAAACTGAAATATTTCAGAATATACTTCCGTGAGTGAGAAACTTGTGGATTTTATTTTGTTAGAATGACTTTAAGTACAGCTTATAATGAATCAAAGTTATCACTTTATTTTTCCCCTTTACAATCTGTTCTCCCCTTTGTGATATATTGCAGAGACAGAATGGTTAATTTTTATTTATTTATTTTCCTATCTATTTTTATTGAACTGACTGGTCTTACAGATAATTTCTTGGCAGGTATTTTTTTTCCTCCTTCTACTAACTGACTTAATTAGAATAAAAACTAAAGTCAATCCATGTTTCAAAAGATAAAACTTTTCCCTGGTGGGCGTGAGAGAAATTCCCAGCATCCTTCAACAGAACAGTTAATTTTCTATTGCCATAGTTTTGAAAAGCTTGTAGACCTGCAAATAAGAAAATGTAAATAGCATGTCAATATAGTGTTCTGTCCCGGTTTTTTATTCCTTGATTAGTTTCACTTTAGCCATAAAACAGGAAAGTAAACAAATGAAATCATGAATCTAAAGATCAGTGTGTTATAAAGAAAGCAAAGTAATTCAATTCAGTAGGCATTACCTCTTCAGCAAATGTTTCACAGATAAACTCATTATCAGAGCTGCTCAGGGACATTTCCAATGAGCCATTTTCCATCAGAATATGCAGTACCTTCAAAACCCTTGTAAAATCAGGTCACTTTTCCAAAATTTCATTTTGGAAATAAAAAAAAGTAAGGAAGTTCTCCAGAGAGTTGAATTCCCTTTGACAGTATATAAAGATCAAAGTATTTCATTTTTTAAAAAAAATCTATCATAATTTGAATATTTTATTTGTGTATTACTGTATTTTTCAGTGCAAAAATACTCAACCTCAGAATTAAATGCCTCAATGTTCTTGAAACAAATTGTTTCTAGACACCTAATACAAATTCAAAGTAAACTTCCTTCAGAGAATTTTAAAATGTTTTGTTTCAATTCTCGTACAGAATGTACCCAATTGTAAAACGTCAGAATACATCGCAAAGTGGCACTTCCTTTCAAATTCCACTTGCAGTGCCCAAGAACATGGTTTAAAAGTGGACATGGCAGTGTTTGGTTAACAGTTGGATTCAGTGGTGGTCTTTTCCAGCCTAAAATAATCTATGATTCTAACCCTTCTACTCACTATAGCGTAGAAATCAAAACCCTCCTTGCACCACTTAACATCTATTTTTGTTCAGGAGAATGGTTTCCTCTGGAGGAGGAAACTTCAAGGTAGTGCAGGTCCAGTGAGCAGTTTTAGGAACAGATTTTTGAGGTGCTAAAAAAGGCCTGAAAATCCCAGATTCTGCCAATTTTCAACTATGATTTCCTGTCTTGTTTTATGTAAAATCAGAACAATTTTTCAAAAAGACTACAACCAGGTTAAAAGGAAAAAAAATTTAAAATAACACAACCCAGCATTTCTTTAAATGGTGTTTTACACAGTTTATCTTGTTCCCATCGGTGTCAATTTCCTAGGAGCCAACACCGAAAAACAAGTTTAGAAAAGTGATTCTCATTTGAAGACTGAAGAAGATCCAGTAGTCAGAAACAGACCATGCCAGGCAAAATACAAGCATCCTAATTTAATATGTGCTACTTTTGCCCTAATAATGTTTGCCATAAGAATGCATTAAATAAGCACTCGTGGAATTTCTTTGTCCTGTCTTTGCTATTGTCACTCCATTCTGAAGATAAAGTAGTCTTTCACAGGTTTTCTCAAGAGACTACAAGCTTTTTAAAGCTTCAGTCTTCATTACTTTTGTCTTCCCTATGGATTTTTCAAAACAAGGTCCCCACCTTTCCCATCTGTCACTTCGGGAAAAATCCACATTGAAGACTTTAAATAAGGTCCGCTTCTTTTTTAGACAGCCATGATGCACCAAGCAAGTATTGTTTGGCTTCATATGAAGAAGAGAATATGGAAATAAACCTAGAGATTCTGATTTCTGGAAAGGGCTGTTAGTAACCTCTGAAGACTGAGTGTAGGAAAGGTGTTTAATGTTGAGATAAGAGAAGGAAAAATATTTGAAGGAAAGAAAGAATTTACTTGAAAATTCTTTGAAGACTACACAGTCAGGTGAAACAATCTAAGCCCTGGATTGAAGAAACATTTTGATAATGCAAATGAAAGAAAAAGGCATTACCAGGAAAAGATTATTCTTGTAACAAAATAATGCAGGGAACTTCTTTTTTTTGTTTCTTTAAAAACACACAAAATGCCTCTACCTTGGTTTTTTATAAAATTGATCAGAATTCACAATCTGTACTCAGCAGATTCCCCAAGTCACATTTCACATGCTCCAAACACTATTTAAAATCTGCCATTTAAAACTAAGAGGCAAAGAAACTCTATATTGCAACATTTCTTCTATTTTAGAAGAATTTTTTGGGTTTCTCCATTGCAAAAAAAAAAAAAAAGAAAAAAAGAAAAAGATTTTGTTTTAAAAATGAATACTTATTACTCAGCTGTTCTTTTGTGTTTTAAAACATGACAATGTAATTCTTCATCTATATTCATACTCAGCAGGTGTGGATATGTTCCCTGTAGATGTCTAGGGCTGATCATACTCTCCAGCACATAAGCCAGTTGAACACATACCACACAAACTTTCTGTAAAATTGATCACTTCAAATCACAGACAGTTTAGGAAATATATATGTATGTTTTTACTTCCAGACACAGCAGTAAAAATCTTACTCCTCATTCCATACCTCAGCTTCCTGAAAAATCCTGACTAAATTTCAGATTTGTATAAATATGCTTTCAAGTTCAAAAGTGTAACTTCCTGCATATTTAACCTTATAACTTCTCTGGAGTACTGGTTCATTTACACGCATTCCCCAGCCTAGTCAGCTTCCCATGGTATTGACTCTGACCTTGTCTCTGTGTGATCAGATCTGTGTCCAAGTATGAAGCACTCAAACAAGTTTTGGATATAACTGCTGGGAAAAAAAACAACAAACAGACAAAACAAAACACACCTCTCATATACAAAACAATTGATACCATCCAGGTGTTTTTTTTCTCTTGAATAAGTCATTGAGTGGTAACCTGCATCAGAGGTGCTGTGGGACATCCTTTTCAAGGTAACTGGAAGTCTCTGTGCATTGAGTTTGAAGTGGGCTAGTAAAAATCTTGTGATTTTTTGCCCTTATCCATTAAAAATTGCTTTGCCCCTTTGGTCTTTGCTCTTGTGTAGAGTTTCAAAGTATATTTCCATTCACATTCCCTCCAACAGCATTGTCAAATCAGATTTTTTTTACTCTTTTCCCCAGTATGAGCATTGTTTTACCATTTCTCATTCCCTAATGCTAGCAACTTTGGTGCAGAAGACCTGTGATATCTTTCAGAAAGGACAGGCAATACATGTCAGGAATCTTACCAGCTCTAGGTGACTCATAACATATGGTGGCACCAAATGGAACAGTTTTTTATAAAATTAATCAGAATTTGTAATCCATACACAGCAGATTCCCCAAGTCACATTTCACGTGCTCTAAACACTAATTACAATATGCCATTCAAAGCTGAGAGGCGAAGAATCTTCATATTGCAACATTTATGTTATTTGAAGAAGAGATCCTCAAAGGCAAAAATGCTGTGATATGCTTTTCTCACTAATATGTAGGAGGTATTAGGTGATGCCTGGATGAAAATTGCCTCTGAAAAGTGAGGAATTTTACTGTGCTTCATATTGCATCACGAATTTTTCATCATGTCATTGCAAAGCCATAACTCTGTTCGAGTTCATTTAAAAGGCCCATGAACTCTGGCAAATCTTTTGATAAATATCTGAGTTTTAAGGCAAATTTTATGTTACACCATCAACATTACCAACAGTTTTAATACACCTCAGTATGTTGAGTCAGTATGTGGCAGCATATGTAACCCAGGCAACTGCACAAATCATGGCAGCCATTCATTCTGGTCTGTGAACCATTGTTATTAATGCAATAATTTTGTACTCTTTAATGGAATAATTTGGTACTATTATCACCAAAACATAAGTTTCTTATGTTTTTCACTTTCATGCATTCATCAGTTCTAGTCACGCAAAGATTATATTTTTTTTCTTTCCATTCCTCTTGTTCTCACCCCTTCTCTCCCTGAAAAAAGTTGGAGATCTTCTTTCAGAAAAAAAGAGACATAGACTGGCTCACCTCCATCTCTGGTACTAGCACATATATTAAAAACTCTAAGCAATTATTGGGTTTGGATGCACGACACTGCTCACCACCCTTATCTCTCTTGTCAAAATTGAAGTCATTCTTCTAATCTCTTCTACCCTTCATGCCCGCATAGCACAAGTGTACTTAATTCTCTTAATTCTCTGATTATTTTTAAATGTTATATATATGATATATTTGTGTGGATAGAGCTTATATGTGTATATAATTTATATTTGTTAAAATAAATATACTGGAAGAGAAAGAAGAGGGAAACCCAGTTATCAGAACTTAACATTGTCCTGTGTTCTTATGTATGGTAAATTACATGCCAGCTGTGTGAACAGAACTGACCACGAGAGAAAGGGCCAGCCCACAGAGCTCCCAAATTCCAATTCAAGCCACCAGTGGGTTTCTAGTATGCATCATGCCCACAGCATTAGAATGTCTGAGTGAAAGGAGCAAAGTGCTGCTCCTCCACACAGAAGGAACAACCATATGCAAGCAATAAAATCAGTCTACCTTCAAAGAAGATTTCATTGCCACTTCTGCCAAAAACAGTGCTGAAATCCAGTAAAATCAACACCTATGGTTAAGAAGTTCATATATTTCATAAAGAGTATTCTCAACCTCACTAATACATCCATAAAATTCCTTAGCCTGATCACCTTTTACCAGCAGGATTGGTAGTGGTTAAATAGGGATAATAACTTTAAGAAGATGAATTTTTCTACTGGCAATATTTTACTTTTACGAATACTTTCTGTACACCTTAGACTTACCATGGTTACCAGGTTACCTGTATCTTTTAAATTTTGTTCTGAATTTTTCAAGCACATCTTATTGAGGATAAAGCATCTCACCCAGGTGATGACCCAAACAGTGTATGCTGTATAAAAGACAAATGTGGAACAAAATCAACCACTGCACCCATCATCACTCACAGTGCTTCTCTGTTAGCCTTCTCATCTGCTCAGCTCTTCAAAGCATCTTCCCAAGACAAGGGAAGACCTGGGATATCCATCACACCAGGATCAGATCCTGGGAGATAGCGTGGATGACATTGTACCAGACTTGGTTTCTTCCCTCTCTGTTCACCTGGAAGTGACACAGTTCTCAGCATATGAGATCATTTATGGACAGTCATCAGCAAAAATGTGGAGGTTCCCAGTTTTCTCTCACTGATCTATTGGTCACTGAGGTACTGAGCCTTGAAATATGGTTTGCAAATTAAGCATAGCTAAACAAACAGCAGCTCTAACTAAAATAGCTCAGCAGGCTTTGCACTCTTAGGTGCAGTGTGCTATACAGTGAAACCCTTGGTGTGCAGCAAGTAACTATTATATTTATGCTATAATAAAACAGCACTCTGCTGGGTGACAGCACAGTCTTCACATCATTTGAGTTTCTTTGAATTGAAAAAACCAGAACCTCCACATTCTCTCTTCACATCTTTTGAGTTCCCTTGAACTGGGAAAAAACCAAACAAATTCACACACACATAGTTTTTCTGTCTTAAAGACGTCACACGGGCTACAGATGATGCCAAAATTAAGTGCCACGCCATGTGGAGAGTCTGCTTGGAAGAGATAGAACTTCATCAGTGAGGGGATGAGCCAGGCCATGCTGACCCTCTTTCACTTAGCAGCAAGAAGGCAGCTGCGGGATTCCACTGCCTGCTACCGCAGCTGACCACAGCAGATAATCTGATTCATATATTCATCATCTTCTGCGTTAAACCTCTGGACAAGGACAGAAGGGAATTTTGATGTCACTAGTCTACTTGGCAACCATTTGAAAGGATGTTCTGAAAAATCATTACTCTGATCAAAAAACACTCATCTACCTTAGAGCTCAGTTATTGCTAGCCAATTTACATACATTTGTACTTAGGCCAAAATTGTTCCTTAGGTTAAGTAGCTCTTCTTTTCTCCCCAGTTGCCGACTCCTGTTTGATGCATTGTCTGAGTTGAACAAGTTTTAAACTTTCTCTCACAGGTGATGAGTGCTTTGCCTCCTTGGTCATCTCAGCAGCCCTTCTCCAAACCCATTCTAATTCCTATTTATCATCACTTTTAAAAAAGGGGTTTTAATGCAAAACATGTTCTAGAGTCTTCCATCTGCTGCAATTATATTAATGGCACAGCAGAAGCTTGATTTCCAACTCTTACTGTGAGCATCCTTCTTTTATTGTTCCATACAGTAAGAAGTCAGACATGACAGATGACTGTAAAATCTGGATTTCTAGGCTTGCAGTTTTGTATATTAAAAATCTTCCTTATTTTTAGACATGGGGAGCTGTATNAAAGCTCTCCCTTTGCTGCTCCGAAACCCAGACTTTATTCTGGTGGGAATGCTTGGCTCCTCCCCCCTGGGCGGAGCATCTCACAATGGGATGGTGAGTCATAGGGCAAAGCCTTAATGGGCCATTAACAGGAGATAAGCCAGGAGGAGGAGGTGGGGAACAGGAGGAGGAGGAGGAGGAGCAGGCAGGGAGCACCACCCCACCTGGCCTCAGCAGTTCATGAAAATGGTAAAAGAATACTTTTTTGGGGATCCATCTTACACTATAACCTATGACAATCGGGCACCAGTGCTTTCATGTTTTTAGGGGGTTCAATTTAGCAGCCTCAACATAGGTGGCATAGAGTCTGGGTCTATGCAGCTGTCATCAAAGTCTCCTGTAGTTCCTGTGTTGAATATGCCATTTCTTTGCTGTTACATTGGGTTTGCGTGGCAAGGTTTTTGTTATTGGGGGCTATAAGGGTGGCTTCTGTTAAAACCTGTCCCCTTGTGCCTGAGAGAGCCAATGCCAAGTGGGTCCAAGATAGACGCTCCACAGGCCCAGCCCAAGCCCATCAGTGATGGTGGCAGTGCCTTTGGGGTAATGGAGATCACAACAGAAATTGCAACCTGAGGAGCAAAAACATATGAGAGAAACAGCCCTTCAGACACCCAGGTCAGTGCAGAAGGAGAGTGAGAAAATGCTCCAGCACCAGAGCAGAGATTCTCCTGCAGCCCCCAGTGAAGATGATGGTGAAGCAGCTGTTCTCCTGCAGCCCATGGAGGTCCTTGGGGAGCAGAGACCCAGAAAAAGAGCAGTTGGTGGCCCAAAGCAGGCTATGACCTTGTGGCAAGCCTGTGCTGGAGCAGGGTCCTGACAGGACCCATGTTCCCATGGTGAGAGGAGCCCACGCTGGAGCAGTTTTGCTGGCAAGATGTGAGACTTCATGGGGGACCCATGCTGGAGCAGTCTCTTCCTGAGGGGCTGCATCCTGTGGAATGGACCCACACTGGAGTAATTTATCAATAACTGCAACCTATGGAAAGGATTCACATTGGAGGATTCATGGAGGATCATCTCCCATTGGAGGGACACCACACTGGAGAAGAGGAAGAGTGTAAGGAGTCCTTCCCTTGAGGAGGAAGGAGCAGCAGAGACAACTGACCAGAGCACCCTTTCCCCATCCCCCGGTGCCACTTGCAGCAAGGAAATAGAGAAATCATGAGCGAATTTAAGCTTGGTGTTTGAAACTTTCCTTTTATTTTCTCACTATCTTACTCCAATTTGTTTGGTAATAAATTAAATTTATTTCCCCAAGTCAAGTCTCTTTTGCTCATGACAGTGATTGGTGAGTGATCTCTCCCTGCCCTTACTTTGACCCATGAGCCTTTCATTATATTTTCTCTCCCTTGTCCAGCTGAAGAGGAGAATGATAGAGCAACTTTAGTGGGCACCTGGCATCCATCCAGGGTCAACCCATAGGTACTTCACAACACATCATATGACACTAGTTTATGTTTAGGCAGCTGAACCACATCCTAGATACCTCTACTGGAGGTATTTTTATCTAAACCAGTATGTAATATATAAACCTTTCCCTTCAGTGAGATGAATTCCATAATCCAGTATTCAAACAGATGCGTCCAAAGTGTAGTTTTGCCTTCTGGTGATCTTTTCAGAATATATTTCTTTAAAATATTTCTCTAAGTTTATTTTGAAACAAATTTAACGGCAAGTCAGATTTTTTAATCTATTCACATATTTCACGGTACAAAAAACAACATGAAATACAGAATATATATTTTCAGTCATATAAGTAATGACATGACAATCTAAATTTCTGCTAATATGTGTTAACATGAATAATACGATAATTAAAATGTTCTAATTTTTAAAGTATTATTATAAACCATTATTACCCAAGATTGATGGAAATATCTTATCTTTATAGATTTAATCTATGTTGGAATTAAAAAATGTCATATTTTTGATCTAGAAAGTTAGATGAATGTTTATTAATCTAAGGTACAGTTTTTTGCAGTACACTAGAAAAGCGTTTCTCAGCCAACACCAACATTTTGGAAAGACCTTCTGCACTGGTGAGTACATTGGCCCAGATTCATCCTGCTCTACTTTAGGCACCAAACTGAAAGTCCTAAATTGAGATCTGTATAAATTTTTAATTTCTTTCACAGACCTTTTAACTGTCTAGGGCCATAGACAGAAAGGATTATAGGGAAAAAAAAAAGGATTCTTTAAAACTATATTCTCTTTGAACACAACAGGAAAAGAAATGCAATGTCTGAACACCTGCAGAGAAAGATCCCTTAATTATAGGGACTTTCTTCCTACAAATCCAGAATTTTCTGCAGTCCATCTTATGAAAGCTGTCGACATCTTTACTGTGAATATAATGAACCCATAGAAAATAGTAACTAGTCCAATTTGCCTGTATCTCTTTTGTTTCACCTTAATACATTAACAGATGAGAGCAAGACTCCTTCCTTCCAGCTAATTTTCTCTGACTCTTACTTTGCTGTCAGTGCAGGGACTCTGACAGCAGTTTCCAAAGGCTGAGCATGTACTTGTGAAAGCTACTTCCATGGTCGTTACACACCTTCCTACAATAGGAATGATGGCTTAAGGAGAGTCTGTTTTCCGATTCTTACTTCCATGATAAATGGTCTAACTGCTCAGCAGTCAGGCAAAAATTGATAGCAAACTTATCTAACACTCCAGATTTCTCTAGCAAGTTACTTCTGCAATATGGGTAGCGCTTAGGTGTCTCAATAGGGCTTGAAGAAGAGCTTGAGTGGGAAATAAGTGCTCAGCTCCCAAGTATGAACATGTATAGGTCCCTGGAGTTGGATGCCCAAGGTTCAAACTAAGTACAGAGCTAACTAGTAAATGTAGGTGGCATTAAGTTTAGACAGTCCTGAAAAACTGGACAATTAAATTGATGCCTGGGACTTTAAAGTTTCAAGAAACCAGGTTTCAGCTGATGTTTCTTATTGTTTTGTCCTACCTGAAACTCACTAGAAAAAGAGATACCTCCAGAGGATTATTCAGCCAACTCTATGAATCATGAATTGTGAATGTGACTCTGGAGATGCCTGCCACCACTGATTACAATAGTCAATTACGGTTTTAAGTTAATTATTCAGTTAAGTTATAAATTAGATGAGATGCACATGAGCCTGATTGCTTCCATTATTTTCATAATTTGGGTCTTGGAAGAGGATGCTCAAAATAAGAAATTATGCTTGATACGTATTATATAGATCAAATACCACCAAATATATAAAGTAGTAACTACACTTCATGTTTATGTGTAAATACTTTGGTCATTCATTATGTGATGCCATAGCTGGACATCTAAGGGGCAATTTCTCTCACCTCTTCTTGATACCTACAATAATTACAATATTTACATATTGTCTAGACTCCTTTTAGAGTCAAAAGGGCGAGGCAGATGTTTCATGATTCATCTGGAGTACTGAAGTTGTCTAGCTTCAGCTGAGAGGTGTTGCACACTAGGAGTGCCTATCTCCTTTGCCACTTTCTAAGGAATTCTGGATGGCTGGCTCTGATTTGGATGTCTGCAACACAAATGTAGGAGAAATTAACCTCTCCCCAATTCTACTTGGTGTACAACAGCATAACACGCAATTCTGTTTGTGTTTTACAAACTAATAAAAAGATACAGAATGACAAGCATATTTCTGATGTTAATTTTAACTTCAAACTGAAATTTTGTAAAATATTATCATTTTCTTTACAAATGGATTTGGGGGAAATGAACTTTTAAAAAATCAGGCTCAGAGAAAAACTGAAAATCTGGACATCTCCTATGGAGTGGAAATGCTCAGGTTTTAACAACGCTTTTCACTTAACACTTAAGTATTTGCATCGATTATACTCGGGAATGATAGAAATACTTGTTTCAGTTCCCTAAAATCAATCAGTTGGTGATGTCTAGGTACAAAACAGAGTCTTTATATGTGGTTTGGAATAAAAGAGACCATGTAATTTTGTATTTTACTCTTAAAGACACTCAGCTGAAAATGCCATGCACACATTACCATCCATAATTTAATTTTGCATGTCATTTCATGCACACTGTGAATCCATCTCAAGCCTACTGTGTCTACAGAAATCTCATATTTTGTAAGCAAATATCACTTAGGATGCACACCTCAAGTTATTGTTAAGATAACCAATCAAAAGAATGCAGCGCAAAGACACATGTACTAATTTGCTAAATTACTTCCACAGATGTATTTATCCCTTGACTAATGAAGACTTTAAACCCCTAACTAAGTGAACAAAGGAGTAATATTCCCAGAAGCATTTGCCTAAAGTAATTTGAGGTTATTTAGCAACTGGCACAATGCATGAAGTCACAGTAAATTCAAAATTGCATGTAGCATTCTGTTAAGACTTTACAGAAATGGCAGGGAACTGAAAGAGCAGTTCATCCCCTGCTTCAGTGATTTCTTATGAGGTAGTTTGCCATAGAGCTTGCTGGGTTTTTTAAAAAGGTTTTAAACCAGAAAAAAGTTAACCTAGCAGGTAACATATATTGAGGAAAGAAAGTACTGAAAAACTTGGTGCTGTATTCCCCTTTTCCTTCCATTTATTTTCACTTACAACTCTAACACAAGGCTCAGATTTTTTAGTAGATTGGCTTTGTAATATATCACCTGCCTTGAGACTCCAGTGCAAGGTTACTCTGCTTCCAGCTCCTACTCTCTGCTTAGATGGAGTATAGAAGTGTTTAGAAGAGAAATGCTGGTAATCTGTGCAGATCCACTGGAGTGCCCCAGCACGTCAGGACCGGATTTTACCACAGGCATCACACGTGCCCCTACACCCAATATTATATGCAGCCTTGAACTCCACATGGAAAGCCACTGAGTTGCTAGATGGATGTTCACTGCCCAGTCCCAGAAACCCTGATGTACCCAGCCTATACTTCTCTTACTGCACGTGCACGGCTGCCTTGCAGCCACCACGTTTGTCAAGGTGAGTGGAACATCAGTGAAGACAAAACAAATCATCAGAAGTCCTTGATATAGGAGTAAGAGGCAGAAAAGAAAGTTTGCAGTTTCTGGTAGTTAAGAGGTGAGGTGGCTCCACCTCACAAATGGCCCCACTTTGCAGACTGACCATCAGCTTCACTGCAATTGGGAAAAGATCTGAAATGTTTAGAGGACTGGAACTAAATAAATGCTATGTCTTTTTTCATATCTTAATTAGACACCCTTAGGGAAACTACTTAGATGGACTAATTATAAATTAAATACTGCTTCACCAAGATGTTTCTGTAATAAGGGTGAAATCTGTGATGCAGTCTGAAGTTATTGCAAAATTGCAATATTAAGAAGACCACAGAGAATCTATCAATTTTGAAGGTTGGAAGCTACAGTGTTGTGTTACTTGAGCAAACGAGCCTCTTCTAACACCTTCACATAGAGAACTTTTAAAAGGACTGACCTTTATCTGAGAGGAAGCAAAAAAGACCAGTAGATTATAAGACTGAAAAGCGTGTATGACGAAATCTGTGAAAAAAAATAGTTAGAAAAGAATATCCTTGGAAACCTATTCAGTGAATAACAACTGAATAAGAGAATTTATTTAAACACAATATAAAGCAAATATTTTATTTTTAAATAATAGTAGTCTTGTGGCATGACAATTTGAAAATTTTTATCAGTGTGTCAGTTTCTTGTGAAGCCAGTTTAAGCTCTCCTCACAGGTATAAAAAGATTATGTGCTCAAAGTAGGCAAATACACACTTTCTTCAGCAGTCAAAAACTATTTCCAGGTTCACAGATTTACAGACCTATTTTAAAAGGCTCAGAGTCTAGTGCAAAAAAAAGCATGAAAATAGATAATTGTCTTTTTTCCTCTTTCCTATATTTATACAAAATCTATTCTGCTGGGTGCAAAAGTCAACAAAAATTAGCTAAATATAATTGTAAATAGAAGTAAAGCTGCAAAAATGTTAATAACACATTTTAAATACACAAAATACTTAATAACTTGGGGAGCATGTTTCACTTGGCAGATGCTGCCAATTCATATGCAGCATTGCTGCTTCCAGTGAAACAAACTCACCAAGCAGACCTGATCTCCTGCTTAGATATCTAACTGTAGTATTTTCAGGGAAGAAAATATTTCATTTTTGGGGATGGAAACATCACCCTTAACTTAAGAAAACCAGGATATACAAATTTGTGAATGTCACATCAGACTTTGACTGGCGCTCAAGCTCAGAGTTTGTTGCTCTGAACCCCAAAGTAGGCAAATTAACTGTGCAACATTTTAATAAATGAGGAAAAAGAAAACAAACAAAAAACCGAAATACTAAAAGATAAAAATCAAGTAATATTTTAAAAAAACCAAAATCAAACAAACAATGTCAAAAACACACCAAAACCAGAACAAAAACAAACAAAAGGCCCCTCACAAAAGCAAAAAACCAAACAAACAACAAAAAAATACTGCTACTTTGGAAAAAATAGGAATCCATGGTTGTCCAGAGAAACTGTGGATGTCCCATCCTTGGAAATGACATAAGCCAGGTTAGAGGGGCCCCTGATCTAGTGGGTGGCATCTCTCCCCATGGCAGGCGGTTTGGAGCTAGATGATCTTTAAGGTCCTTTCCAGCACAAGCCTTTGTATGATTCTCTCATTCTATGAAAGAACACGTAGAGATAACTAAAAACTCTATCCATGGGCTAAGTCTTCTTCAGCACCTTGTTCTGGTGGGAGAGTGGCATCAGTCCCTCTTGATTCTCCTGCCTATGAAATACTTTCCCTCTGAAGAAAGTGTTGTGATAGAGGTACCTGGCGTAAAGCTAATGAAGAAGGCTATGTGTGGCTGCAGGACAGCTTCAGTTTCACTGAGTTGCTCACTACTCTTTGAATGCCTTGAGAGCCAGAACCCCTGAAGTACCCCATTTCTTTATCAGCACTGGAGAGAGCCAGGAAGCTTTGAAGGCACAGTAAGTCGAGATATCAGGCTTGGAATCTTCCTCTAGAGGTTTTTAAAGGCCCTTACTTCATGTGACATACTTGTCTAGATATCTAAAAATTTTTACTAAAGTTCAAAGCCAATGTTAAATGAGCTGGTTTTCCCTCTGGCCTCTTCCCAACACCCCTCATTAGCAACAAACACAAAAGTATGGATAATATCTATTGTATGTATATGTTGGAGATACTGTCTGTTAAAATCAAGAGAACACTTTGAGAGCTGAAGGAAAGCTATAGAAAAAATATGCATAAATAATGTATCAGAAAAAGTGAGGATTTAATATGTAGAAAAAGTCTCAGATAATAAATTTGACTTTTAAAAAGGAACAAAAAATGTCACTCTTACTTGAGCTGGATTTTAATGCAATCTTCAAGGTGTAAGAAGTGTGGAAAATCAATAGCAAATCCCAGTGTCCTTATGCTGAGATATTCAAAATGTTAGCTCTAATGGGAGTCATATAAAAGCAGCCATAAACCAGTACTGATCAGTTCACACATGTGCTGTAAAGAGATACAGTTCAAAATTTAAATGCCTCATATATCTTTTGTAAAAAGCTTCCCCCCCAATAATAAGTTTAAAAAACATTGCAGTCTTTCTCAAAACTGAGGCCACAGATGTGAAGAGTGATAATTTTTGAGAAATTATTTTCTCTTCTTGGGTAATAATCGTTAATGAAAGAAAAAAATCCTTAAATTTTAATAAATCAGAGACAGAATTGACTGACCATGCATCCAAATTGCTGCATTATTCACACTGGAATTACTCCAAAGATTAGCAACAAATTGAATTTATGGTTTCATTTTTCATAACTACTGTGTTGTGACAGATGAGAGGAGACTCTGAGAAAAATGACAGTGATGGACCCAATTTCTTAATGCTATATCTTCAGACAGAACTAAACTATCTCTATTTACTGTTAGGTTTTGTACAATCTATTTTGGCAAGCATAAAAAGCTTTTATGAAATACAATATATCCTATTTAATACATCAGTCAGTAAAAAAATCACAGAAAACCTCAACATTTCATTTGAAAAAGGAGGCCAGTCAAATTAAAGTGAAGTTTCACAGATACTATACAGACAAAAATACCACTTTATACCTATTTAAAAGCTTGCACTCCGTCTTCACTGTGCATCTTACTCTCTTCCAAGGGATCCTCAATGTCTGTGTAATATGTAGACTATGGAAGAAAATCAGCATACCAGTGTGTCATGAAGTGGCCACACCACACCAAGGTTTGGGATCTTTGTTGGGGGGTTGGTTTTTGCTTTTCTGGTACTGTACCTAACAGAAATGGAGCTGGACTGTCCAGGGTATTGTGACAATACAAGCTATAAATAATAATTACAACAATAATCTCCAAGTTCAACAAAGCTTCTGGGCTAGTACATAAAAACTGAAATACTAGAGTGCCAGATATTAGAGACAAATGTTTTGCCCTGAAATGGCTTTTATGTATAACTTATATCAAACAGGAAAAATAGAAATATGGGCTTTTTTCAGCTTTTCAAACTGGGTTTGTACAGTCCGGGCCTCTTGGGCTAGAAATAATTGAAAGCAAGTTTGAGATGACACTTAGGTCACAAACACATTTGATGCCTGAAGCTTTTCAGGGACAAAAAACATGGGAACATTCATAATGTAAGTTAGATAAAGTCAACACAAGTGTTACAGGAATCTGTAGTTTAGGTATTTCTAGCACACTAACTGAGAACCTGAATTTTTCTTTCATGTTAGAAAAATATGGTTTAATAACTGCACTAACAATGAAAGGCCAGAATCTTTCACAGTTATTCATATTAACACTCAACATTCTTTCCAAGCAATATCACTGTCTCTGGTGCAGTCTCCTAAGTCTGAAAAACAGGAGAATCTATCCCACAGCACCCACAGTTTATGGAGCAGGGGATGTTTTTAGTGCAGTTTACTTCTCTTTTGCAGTGCAGAGACTCATCTAAGGACTCCACGATGAGCACAGGAGTTCCAGCAGATCCACTAGTTCTCAGAATTTCTAGTTCATATATCTCCCAGAATTCAACTAACGACAATACCAATAACAGTGACATTAATGATAATTGATAAGAGTCCTCATTATTCAGTTCTCCAACTGAACTGGTATTTCTCCATTTTACAGATATCAAAAGACAGGGATGGAAAATATTTTGCTCAGAGTAATTCAGCCAGACAGAACTCACATCTCCAAAGTCTCAGCCCACCGCCATTCACCAGGGTACTCTAAAAGGAGATATGAGTATTTTTTCCAGAAATTCATCCTAAACCATGGGGGTGATGCACTCCATAATATGTTTCAAAATGTTGGTTTCCTGATTGTTGAAATAAATGCATCTGCTGAAGTTTGCCATGGCTTACTTTGTACCATGCAGTCACATTTCTTCATAAGATAGGATGGAAACATGGCAGGGGAAGACAGAAGATAGTGCCTGCTCAGGCTTTGTTCCGATGTGCAACCAGTCCATGGTGGGCACCCTAGTCCAGGAGCAGGGTAATTGTCCCTCCCCTGAATGCCCCAAAACTTCCTTATGAACTCCATATACACAAAAAAATTTCCATTTGCTGTCATTATATCATGATAAAAACAATGGCATAAATATACAGCAGGATAGATCAAGGAAGAAAAATTACCTGCCTTTGATGATAATTATATATAACTGTCAAAAAACTGTGCAGTTTTCAAAGCACTGCACAAAGTTAAACTAATGAATCAACACAAGGCTATCCTAGTTATTACAAAAAGCAAATTAGGTGATGTTAACCTTATTTTACATAGGAAGAATACAAAGGAAAGGACCTTCTGTTTTAAACTTGGCATAATTAGAGCAGCACATTTGTGATTGCACACACATATTTTCTCTATGGAAAAAGAGTTCCAAATTGTTTATTCAAGGTCACAAAGAAAGTTTAAGGCAAAACAAAGAATAGACCAGTGCTCCACCTAATTTTTAAGCCTGTATTTTAAATAAAAGGCTCTCCCTCAATGTGCACACAAGAAATTGCTAGTCTTATTCTTCTAAGTTTTTCACTTTGGCAGATACACAATCTATATGCAAATAGTTATGCACTTATTTTTCTGTAACCGCATAAGCAATGATTTGAACTGGCTGCATTAAGGAGCAGTATGAATTTGGCAGTGGAAATTATCCTTGTGAACATTTTCATGACCACTCTGTCACACCCTTAAGACCCTGGTTTGGCACAATTAAACCAGCGGATGCTGAATCCCAGTCAAACAGAGTATAAGAAGGACTATCTCCTACTTTTCAATTTGCTTTCATAATAGAGCATTTTTCAAGGAAGAAACACGATCGATTTGAAGCAGAGATAACATTAGGTACTTCTAACAAGTATCTTATTTGACCTGACTGCTGTTTTTTTTAACTTTGAAAATGTGGTTGTCTTTAAACTGAAATCTTTTATGGGAGCACAGTTTGCAAAGAAACACATAGGAAAACTTTCAGACCATTTTCTAACTTTCTCAGTTAATTTCTACTGTATATAAAAAAATTAACTTATCAACCATTTTATTCAGACATTTACTTTACATTCATTTAATTTTCTATAGTATTTTTTAAAATACTGAATATTAAACTGTTATTAAAGCATGTCATAAGTTACATCATTATGATTGTATACAGTATATTGTCTGCTTTGGTATGTTTCTCTATGCTTACTAAGCGTATTACTTTCTATTATTATTTGAAGATACATATCTTCATATCCAACAAAAAATGATGTAATGCTCAACAGTTCAGAAGAATACCTGGTTTTGCCCTAGTTTTATGAGAAATGTACAAATTTAACCCTTTTTATTTAGTTTAGAGGTGAAAACTATGTGAAAGGATCAATAAGACTAGAAGAATGGAACACCTTTCTCCTGTTCTCTAGCCAGCTTCCCTTCCAAGTGCTCCTAAGAGTGCTCTTTCTCACTTTACAAGTTCAACTGAGTAAGAGCTTCTGCGGTGCATGACACTGACGATGATACATATTTGCAGATCTGCATCACCCCATCCTTGAACATTATGCTAGGACACAATATCCTTTGTTAAGGAAAAAAAAAGATAAAAGTAGAATTATCTAAATGGAAAAGTAAGCATTGAGTAGTACTCCCATTACGAGTAGAAGAGGGAAAATAGACACAAGTAACTTAACAACTGCATTTACAGTGTCTAGACACCGCAGCATCTCAAATGTCTAATTTAGAATTATGCTCAGTTAGAGGCAGATTGTTCTCATGGCTCTGTATTTCTTGAGCCGTGTTCCTAATGGTTTTTGCAGTTTCTAGCATTAAACTTTTCTGTTTTGTTTTGTTTGCAAGTTGGTGTGGTTTTGCTGTATTTGTTCCTGTTCACAGCAATAAACACCAAAATATCATAACAGTGGTTCCCAGTGTAACAACACTTGGAGCTATCAGTTAAAAACGTAACAAAATCTTAGGATAAAGCCCTTATCATTCAATTTTTGAAACTCAGAGGATCTACACATTGAGATAAATCACACAGACATCTCAAGTCTCTGTCTGTGTGTGTCAAAAATGAATGTGAATTGCAAAGCTTTTGCAAAAAGTTACTCAACCAAGAGGTTCAAATAGTTTTGTAAACTGGCAGACTACACTCCCCGAAAATATGGTCACTGAAGCTGCCTAATTCTGAAGGTCACATGCCTTCCTTAGAGCAGAGTAGTTTGCTGTAAACACCAGCACTGAGTCTGGATCATTCTATAGTTTTGGAGTTCCCCCAGTTAAACCTCCATCATCGGTCAAAGTAGCAGTTGCTGCAATAACAGGATTATTTCCACTGGTTTCAATCTCTAATTTTGAGATTATTTGTTCTTTCAGACCATTTTCCACTTCCTTTTCCTTTAGCTTCACAGTTATACAAGACAAAAAAAATAGTTCATCTCCACTCAGAAAGTTCTCAAAATTGTTTTGTATATATCTTGATAAGTCCCTGTGTGGAACATAAACAACATATGAAGCTTTGAGTGAGCCATCTTCTTTGGAGGAAATTCACAGTGAGAAAATGTTCTGGGACAATTTTCACAATAAAAATTACTGATTTTTATATGGTTCTCATTCTCGAATATCCTGTCTTGCTTCAATATATCACAGCACGGAATTCCACAGTGTAAAATACTTTTCTAGTTTGTGTACACACAGTCGTTCATTAATTAGGAGCTCAGGATATCCTTTGCCCCAACAGAATACAATTTAAGAATTTTGTACTATGGAAATGTGCTAATGAGAACTATAAAACAGCAAATACTGTGATACTTACTGTGCTTTCAATTTTCTTGCATTTATTGTGAACTAAAAAGATATCTTAGCCCATAGGAGTCTGTTTTTATTTTTTTAGGCCAAGAAGAGATTGGAGACTGACTTCAGTGACATTAGACATATTGTCAAATGTGAAAAAAGAAAAGATGAACATATTGAACTTTGTTGATGGGAATTCACCAGTAGAGAATTAAATATTGTGCATTTTATGCATAAACATGCATTTTAAATGCATTAGAGTATGTGGAGTGTAATTAATAGACTACATACATATAGACTAATTTTTCTTTTTGCAGGGATAACCAATCTCTTAATCTCACCATTTCAAGTAGTTTTGGTTTTTTAGTCTAAGAGAAACTGGAAAAAAATGAAGTCCTTTTTATTAGGATTGAACATGCTCTGTTATAATTGTCCTGTAATTGAAACTAATGCTGAGTGAGGGCAGCACTCCTAGCTTTTGCTGCACAGTGTTATTCATGGATCAATTAAAGTTAGCAGCAGAACATTTGTCAAAAATGTATCCAGACCAGTAGAGATTATGTGTGGGGCAGAGCAAAAAAAAAAAAAGCAGTTCTCAGTTTTTTAGGGAATTAATAATCAATTTTTATATCTTCAGTTAAATTAGGAAACTAATTTTTTCCAATATGTGTAGAAGTCATTTTGATATATAGAAGCATGGCAAAGTAAGACATATTGTAATAATTAGCTGAATTATTCCTGGCATGCCATGAACAATTACAGGATAAATAACTACCCAACCAAACAGTGTTATGTTGGAATAAATTGACCGACAAGGGTTTTCAGTTAGGAAATGAAGCTCAGATGGATCATCAATAAAAACTACTGCAGAGAACAGACTTTTGAGAACTTCAGTGTTTTACAGTTACAAAATATGGATGTGATAACTGTGCTTAATGACTGGAAGAAGCTATTTTAAAATTCATTTAGATTATTTTGCTCCCTTTAATTGCCTGGTCAAAGCCACCGTCTTTGACAGACACACTAATGTGCCATGCAACCTATATTTAATTTTGTGTCCTGATCAAAATAAAAAACCTGATGCAGCCCTTAATTAACTCCCTTCCTTCTGTAGAGTTTTTTACATTTGCAATTCTGCTCAGTTTACGGCATGTGACAATGGGTTACTGATGGCATGCAACACCCTGACATGAAATACAACACTGTTTATTAGGAAGAGTGCAATATGCAAACTCAGGCTGAAATTCAGCAAGGTATTTAAGTACATTTCTAACTTAGTGCTTGCAAGGAATCCCATTTGCTACAACATAACTACTACTGCTTCCAATTAAGCCCACAGTTTACTACCTAACTGAATCAGGATGTTAATTCACAATATTGGAGTTTTTCCACCCTTTTGTAAGCGTTAAGATTCATATCAACAGCGCAGGAGGTTGAGACACATATTAAAGCATGGATATTGGCACAGCATAAAAACTAGAGCAATATAGTTTTACTGGAACGCTTGTATGGCCTTAGAGCTGTGTTTTAATTGTTTCACTGAAGCTAGCAACACGAGTCTTATGCCAGGTGAGAATTAGCCCAACACTATACTTTTGTAGGCCCTCCCAAAAGATGACAACACTTAGTTTTTCTGACGGTGGATTTTTCTTTTTTTAGCCTATGAAAGAACACTCTTCAGTTTTTCTGCTATTTTCAAAGTGCGCTCTTTCAGAAATGAACAAAAGAAAGACTTCTATTAACTCTCAATAGCAGGTAATATTGACCCATTATGTCAATGAGGAGACTCTGAAAATGCTGCATTTTTGTGGGCTCAGAAAGCTGACACACAGCAGGCTCTTGCAATCCTTGAAGCTGATTACTACACATCCTGTTAAATACAAAACACTTGATAAGGAGACTGCAACAGGGTCACAAGGCATGACATTAGGGGGCTGGACAGAGCCTAAGGACTTGCTGGTCCAGAATTTTTGTGGAGGTGGGACCAGGCAGACAGCAGCATGGACCACAGAGAAAGGAGGCAGTTGGACTGCGGGGCTGACTTGGGAAAGTTTCCCTGATGGCTGATCTGTTAGGGATGATAAAAGGCCTATGGAAGGTGGTAGTAGAGCTCCACTCATGACAGGAGTTTCCAGCAAGCAGGGCAGCAAATTAGTGCAAATCGATCCTCAGGCAAAAGCAATACTGTCAATAACTACATGCAAGGACAACTTACTTACATCTCTACAGTTTTTTTCTGTATTTTAGATCTTTTGGAAAGGAAAGATGTGAAGTCATATATTCATTTTTCCTTTAATGTATCCTTTTTTCCTCTTCTTAAGGTTCTGCCCTGACTCCATACCTAAGGTTCAGGCAAAAGTTAAGCATCCTCATTAGTCAGATCAGACTGAATGTTAAGTGCTTAATCACATTTTCTTATGCCTGTCAGAGCAAACTGTCAGGCTATGCCATACAAATGAATCTGGATACTTTCCAACTTATTCAAACAAGACTTTCATAGGCAGTTGCATTGCTTGTTTGTTTTTCTAAGCCCACCTGCCATCCCACCATCCCAGCACTGTGTAAATTTGAAGTCTTTATGAGTTTGGTTTTTTATGTTTTCTATATTCTTTGGAACCATGTGTTGCAAAGATAAATACACCTTCTAATCTACAATGTGACTTTCCTGCAGTTTAAAGCTTCCCCTGTGAGCCTCCTATGCACTTTTGCACATAACGGGCAGTAGGTAAGAAACTAGCACCAGAAAAAAACACAAAATAAAAAACCACCCCTCAACCTCCACACACACATAAAAAACCCCCACCAAAACAACAACAACAGCAACAACTTTGTTCCCAATTTGAGTGGGGGAGAGGCTGGAACATCACATACTTTTTTGAAAAAGATTTTCATATGAACCCCATATTGCATCTGCATGCTGCTATCATCATGCAAATAATAATGACATACTACACCATTCAGCTAAGAACCCATTTACTCCAACAAAGGTCAAGCTCACAACACCCTGAAGACCAGATATATATAAAACTGCTATCAGATTTATTTTCCTTCTAGATGAGTCCATTGAATTTACATACTTAAACAAACGAGCATCTAAAATTTGTCTCTTCGTCATTGCTTCTTTTATAGTCCTCAAAGGAAATTATTTTAGTTCCACATTTTTATCCTGCATATCCAAGCATATCTTCACCTTGTTGCTGTAGATTTAGAGACCATTATCATGCATTGTTATATACCTGCTAAATTGACTCCAGTCTTTCAATGTGATCTAAATTGTGTTTAATCTGCTCCCTTAATAATAATTGTGCTCTGAGAGGTGAGCACTTCACAAGCTGCGGAACTTTAATTTGATTCCTTTTGTATAGCCCAAATCTTCAAACACATCTTTATATGGATAAAAGCTCTGTACTTTCTGCATCAGTATTGTCAACGCATGTGTAGCCTTTAGAGCAATCTTCCTGCAAAATTATTATTTTCCCCACAGGAAAGACAAATCACTAATTTAATTATGCATTTTCCCCCTCAGAACTGTTTTAAGCTGTGGCTATATGACACAGCAGTTTTGCCAGATCTAGTATACTCACTCTTGGGGCTTTTTTGGGAGGAAGTGCTTGCTCAACTTTTTTTTCCTTTGGTGTACCCCCACTCTTACAGATTTGAGAATACTGTTCCCAGGTTTTCCAGTTGTAATCTATTTTCCTGTGAAGTTAAAGGGGGTAATTTTTTTTCCTCATTATTATTTCTGTCCTCTTGTGTCATTTATAGTGTTTGATGAAACATCAAAATGTCCAGGTATAATACTTAAAAACCACATACTTAACACATACTAAAGACACCCAGGCAAAACAGAAAAACTGGAGAATACCGGAATAAAAGCTAAATGTGAATCAAGTTATCTTTTGCTCTGCAACTGCACAAGACCACACTAATTGTTTGCACATCATCTGTTTTTGTGTATTTTATTGTTTGTATGACAGCTGTACCATGAGCTTTCAACCAACAAGAATCTTCTGCATACGTGTGTACCAGGAGGGACTCTTTGGTCTGAGTCATTTCCAATAGAAGGGACAAACAACGAAAAATTTAAAAACACAAATATGGAAAATTAACGCAGGTTAAAAAAAAAAATCATGTGCTATCTTCACCCTTTTCCACTCTAAAGCTTATATATATACACATATTTATCTAAAGCATTCACTGGTGAGATTTGTGGTGACAGAGAAGTACAGTTTTCTTTTCCTAGAAAGAAGGGATTGATCACCAGTGGGGTGGTGGTGAGCTGTAGGTGACTTTGGAGGTGTTGGGAGGCTGCAACTGAAATATATATCACTGATACTGTGACACCGCAGGGAAGATGAAATCTAGATCCTAAGACTGGAACGCCATTGCTTTAAGCCAGTAAACCACAGTGCCTGGTACACCCTGAAACATGAAGGGAGAACTTAGCTGGCCCAGCCACAGAAAATCTCTGGAAGCGATTTGGTTCCTAGTAGTCTTAGCACAGTTTTTGCCATAAAATAGCAAGTTTTAAAAAATTACGTAAAATTTTGAAAAGCTCACTGCCATTATTTTGCTTTTAATTACATGCCTGGTTTTGACTAAACAAAAGGAAGCTTCTATTGGCTTTTTTTTCTTTTTTCTTTTTTTTTTTTTTTCACTTTGAACCTGGAAACTTAAATTCTCGATACTTTCTGCTGTTGCCATATCTGATAAGTATCACCTGCCTTAGCATTCACCACACTGTCAGCAGTTGTTAACCCCCCTTGGCAGATTTTTGTTTGTTAACTCAGCTTGTCATTGCCAGCCTTGAGGTTATGCACACACAGATGGCTTATAGGCCTCGGTTTTCCTTTGTGTTTATAGTAATTGGAGCTAAAGAAGGAACTTGTAACAAGCAATTTATTTTACGAATTTCATTTTTTTCCCATTCCTTCTCACTGTCTATCCACTGATCTTGAATCTAAACATCATCTCAATTTAACTGAATAAATTCAGGAAAAAAATTTGTCCAACAACTGGTTTGTAAAAAAGTCACTGACACACTTTGCTTTGCCAGATTTGAGTTGTTAAATAAGCAGTCAGTTCAAATAGTCCACTGTTACTTGTTTCTTAGGTTAACTTTAAGACTGAGTGCCTGGTATTTTGTAAATGCTGGGATTAATAGATGTGAAAATTTGCTTTTGTCATAATTTTTCTACACGTACTTAAGCTCCCTTAGCCTTTATTCTTTCCCTAAAAAATTCTTCCTACTTCCAAACTTTTACTCATCAGGAGGGTTATGCTAGGAGCTCTACAGTGTTCCTTGATGAGTATAAGAAATAAAAAAAAAGAGGACCACATCATGACTTTTTTAAAAAAAAGTCTAATATGCACGGCATATATTCACTTAGCTCAATTTACTATTCTGAATTGGCTCCGTAGCTTTTTAAAGAGGATAAAGTAAACATAGTATCTTTGGGAAGCTATCACTTTTGCCTATGTCTGCCTTGCCTTTGCAGAATAATTCCTTTTTCTGGTACCAAGGATATCTTAAATCTGACCTGAGTTTTAGGGTGGGCACAAGTATAGGGAATTCATGCAAAAAAACTCACCTGCACTGTTGGCTGAGTCCACTCTTCCCTTTTTTATTATTAGCAAATTATTTTAGAAGACTGATCCCTTCTGCACAAAGAAATGAGAGACACTCACAAGCCAGACTTAAAAAAAAAAAAAAACACATCAAAAAACATCAAAACCAACAAACAAAGAAACAAACACACATTACCAGAGTCAGCCCACAGTGAAGCCCACAGACAGCTTTACTTGCTCCAGCAACACTGTAAGATTGTAAGAGGACTTCCAGAGTGGAAGAAACACAACTTTATTGAGTAGGAATCCATTTCAGAAATAGGAAAAGTAACCACCTTCTTTGGCCTTGAAGATCCCAGCAGAGTACCCTGTGGGAGGGGAGGGAGTCGCTGCAAGTAGCTGTCACCCTCTCCACAGAAGGCTTACTTTCACTGGTAAAAAACCTTCTCTTAGCCATGTGCAGCTGGCAGTAATGACTCTTGTATTGTGTTAGAACAGCAGCTCTCCCTTAGAGCTACAAAGTGCTCTGAGAGTTTTCTTCCCCTCTCCTAACATATCAATGCACAAGCAGCATAATCAGTAGACTTGACCCAATAAAGCTCAGTAAACATTTTGTGATTTGCCACATATCTATAGCTATACATACATATATTTGTGTGTGCAAGTATGCTGGAGTTTATTTTTAAAAAGCTTTTCTCTTTTTTTCTCCCTCTCTATTCAGAATGTACTCCGGACTCCACACATGTGTGCATATGCCCCTCAGAGTACTAAAGAAAAACAGAGAGGGTTTTGAAATAAAAATCAGCTTTTCCTCCTTCCTCCTGAAGTCACTGGCCCTACAGGTTGGAAACCTTTCCTTCTTAGAATTCTCTCTCTCTTTCACTTTTTCATTGAAACACTTTTTTCATTGAAGTTCTCTAGCTTTTTGTGTGTGTTGTCATGCTAGAGGCTGCTGATGCAGAGTAGCCAGGATCTCTAGGCTATCACAGGTCATCCTGAGATCAGTGGACATGCTAATGACCCTTTGTTTAAGACAGACGTCAAAAGAAACTAAATGTTTTAGTCGCTTAAACCGTAGAAAACACCAGAAAATACAGTCAGACCTCTGGCACTACATGGAAGGGAGCCAACAACAAGCTGAATGGATATTTTACTCCCACTGTGTTCTCCTCCAGTGCTCCAGCCCTTTCCATTTCATTAAATCATCTGCTGACACCCACTCCCACAAATTCCTGTAAGACTAATATGACATTTCATGTCTCTTCTCAAAATGACAGAGACAGAAAGAGACATGTATATTTCACCATGGGCAGAGTCCACAGGCTCTACCTTCTTTATAGTCTTGCTATATACACCAGTCTCTGACCCCAGAACCCGGCCCCAGTTTTAACATAAACAAGATTTGCCACTGAATACAAGATTGCCTTTTTCCCAAAGCTTATGACATTATTTTGTATACATCTGATAAGCCCAGAGAGTTATAGAACTGATTTTTATCTGACCACAAATTCTGTTTCGAACTAGTGTTTTTTCACAGTAATGAAGCTACGTATAATCTCAGGGGGAAAAAAGGAAAAGATATCTTAAACATTTTTAGGCAATAGGATATCAATGAATGTTTAGAACCATATTTCTCACATACACAAGAAGGCATCTCTTCACTGTAGCCCTGCTCTGATGGCCAAAACTCGCCATTAGATCTGCATAAAGTAATTTGAGTTCTAAGTAATCATTGCATTAATTATCTTATATTCACCCAGATGACATCAGCTATCAAAACAAACTTCTGCTTGTAGCTCCAACCAGAGTCTGAACGTAGCAGCAGATGTCGATTCATATTAATACACGAACAGGTGATGCAGCCACTAATTCTGGAAGCCATTTCCAGACACGTGAAGGACAAGGAGGTGCTCAGGAACAGTCATCATGGATTTATGAATGTGTCCAACCTGACAGCCTTCTACAGCAATGTTACTAGCGTGGCTGGTTAGAGAAAAACAATGGGAGTTATTTATCTTGACTTCAGTAAGGCTTTTGATGCCATCTCCTGTAACACACTCACAGAAAAGTGGATGCAATACAGATTAGGTACGTAGACAGTGATGTGGATCAAAACTCTACAGCCAGGTTACGCAGGTTGTGAACAGTGACACAAACCCTGGCCAGGGGTTAGTCATTAAGGGTGTACCCCATGGGTCAGCTGTGAGTCAAATAGTGTTTAACTTCTTTATTAACAATGTCAGTGATGGGATCAAGTGTGCACTCAGCCAGTCTGCAGACAACATGGTACTGGGAGGAGTGGATGATACATCAGACTTGGTTGGGCTGCTATTTGAAAAGACCTCCCTAGGCTCGAGAAATAGGTGAACAGGAACCTCATGGAGTTCAATAAAGGAAAATGCCAAATCCTAGAGGAATAAACCCAGGCATCAGTGTATGATGGTGAGCAACAGGCTGGAAAGCTCTCCAGAGAAGGAATGGGCATCCTGGTTGTCACGTTGAATGTGTCACCAATACCTGCTTGCAGCAAAGGCAGGCAATAGCACAACTGAGCTGCATGAGGAAGAGCACTGCCAACAGGTCAAGGAAGGTGATCCTTTCCCTCCATTCAGTTCTATGGATGCCACACTTGAAATTCCAGGTCTATTTCTGGGCTCCCCAGTACAAGAGAAACATGGACACATCCAAAAGAGTCCAACAAAACACCAGAAGGTGTCTAAGGGCCTGCATGGAGCACCTCTGATAAAAGGAGGGGCTGAGAGAACTGGGAGGACAAAGCCAGGCTCTTCTCAGTGGTGTCCAATTACAGGCCAATAGACAAGGGGAAAACAATAAAACACAGGAGGTTCCATCTGAGGATGAGAAAAACATTTCTACTGTGAGCATGACCAAGCATTGTAACAGATTTCCCAGTGAGGTTGTGGAGTCTCCATCTGTGGAGACAGTCAAAACTTGACCCATCCTGGGCTACCTCTTGTAGCTTACACTGCTTGAGCAGGAGGGCTGGACTACATGACCTCCAGAGGTACCTGCCAACCTCACTTGTGTGATTATGATCCAGTAACACTGGTTATCAAAGGAAGAAGATATTGCAGAAAAGTCGAAGCTCTTTGCGCACCTTTTCTTAATGATCCACACAGCTTTCTGAAACCTGTGAGTGCTTTTGAGAACATGGTTTTATGGCATTAATAAGAGTCCCCAGCACTAGGTTTTTACTTTAGATTCATTCCTGACCTGATCAGTCCCTAAGTGGATGAGTGGCGCAGGGAATCCCTGTGAATGGCAGACAAGCCTTGCAGTGAAGTTTCCCCTCCTCCCTGCCAGTCCCTGAATTCAGATACTGAAGATGATCATATCAGCAAAAAAACCTCAATTGGCCAGTACTACCTTGGCTGCAGCAGAATCTCCATGATGGATGCTAATTTCTCACCTCTCCCCATGAAAACCAAGAGGGAAAACAGTCAAAATTTTTCCCTAGAGACGTGCACCTCCAAGCTGTGGGAACCCAGAGGAAGTAAAACCATCTCCTCCCACTTAGGGGGTGGGCTGAGCTGTAGGTAGAGCCACAGCTCTGTCCTCAAAATGCTAAAGCTATTTTGTGAGTCAAAACATATACATCCTGTACTCTGCCTGGCAATTTTGGAAGGCTTATTGTCAACAAATCCTTGCCAGACTATTTTAGCAATATGGCAGCATCCTTGTGCAAGTTCTTACTTATCTTGCACATTTTAATTAAATCATTTCACTTTCATATCAGCACTAATTCTGGAAGAGGACTCAACCAGTATTTGTTTATAAAAAACTGGTTATAAGCACAGCACTCATTAAGCTTTGCCTGATAATCTCCACTGTTCATTATTGCAGGGCAATTGCTGTTGCTGTATCATTAAGCTTTAAATACTTTGCTCTCTTTATCTTCGTTAGTGATACATGCTTTAAATTATCACAAACGTGCCACATTTTATCCCCCTTAGCTGACACAAATGTCATTTCAGAGACTTCTGCTATAGGAGTAAATATCCTCCAAAAAGCCTCTCTGAAGATCATTTCTTTCTTTCGAAAGCCTTTTCTCCACATACTCATTAGCTAAGTGAACTCAAACACAAACCACATCTGTTCTCCAATGGGAAGCCACAAATCTCTGCTGCCAATGACAATCATATACTTTCTTAACAAACCACTTACATTTATTGATTTAAGGAATTATCTTTATTTTGAAATCAGTCTCCGTAATATACATCAGGAGTCATTTTGGAAAAGAAATTCAACAAACTGATTCTTTCCACCTTCATATAGTATATCCATATTTAGAAAACAACTGGCTTCATAACACTTTTTCCAAGTGCGAAGTCCCCAACAAAATGAAAAATAAATGTGCTTTAAAGACACTATTGAACTGTGATTTTTTTCTTGGAAAGCTTCTATGTTTCTCTTATTGTACTGGAACAGGAGTGAATTTATCTGAATGACACAGATAGGTGTAAAAATCGTTTAGGAGGCTGCTCTGGCATCGAAGTTCAAATAAGCAATGGGTGATTCAGAATGGCTGCCATCCATGGCTGCCAGACCTTGGATCCTGACACAGCCAGTGCACAAAGAGTTAGGATACCTGAACATTATGCTTCCACCTGGATACAGTCCCTATTTCTCTCTTTTTTGGAAAATACCCCTCCAGGCAGAGTAACTGCAAAGCACAGTCTCCATATCAACCCTGTGTGTATGTAGCTTAGCAGAGCATTAGAAAAATTTCCATAAAAAAAGCTTGCATGAAAAGTGAGGGGAAGTAGAATAACTCAAAGTTTAGCTTCCTCATCTGATCATATATTTAAATTCAACAACATCTTTAGGTAAAACCAGGACTGTTCACTGGCATAGACGCCTAGAAATGCCCCACCACACCTTCTCTCTCCTCATCTTATTTAACCTTGTCATATCCCAGTATGACCCTTTTCCACCTCAACAGGCTGTCCACTGCAACCTTCTCTTTGCTCCACTGCTTTTCTTTGGGCATCTTCTGCCATGATTAGGAACTTGAAGGCAAAAATACACACAGTTCAATGAGCTAACAATAACTGTTAGTTAATAGAATCCAGCCAGGAGAGATCAGTCATGTGTTTGCTACCCCTGCTTCATGTTACCAGGTGAGTCTGTTCAAGCCATTTGGTAATATTGGGAAGCATAAAGGCCTTATTGCCCTGCAGAACAGGCCGATCCTCAGTCATGCTGATGTAATCTTCCACCTTATTACATTTCCTCTCAGATTTTTTGACCTTTTCAGATCAGTATTCTTCTGAGTCCTTGACGTAATACCAGCACAACAATTTCACTTCTCTCTGTTTTTATTTTTCTTATTTTGAGTGGCTTTAGCGTATGCATTTTTTTCACAGCTCAACAATATATTTTTTTCTCTGTAAATCTGAGCCAAGGTCACACACCTGTGCTTCACAAACCCAAGCCCTGGAGCACAAACAGCTGAACCTGTGGGCTACTCCACAGAGTTACAAGCTTATACTTTTGCTTGCTTGTTTACTGAACCAAATGCATAGCTGGAGCAGGTTGAAAATTATTTGTTCCATACAGACATCAACACAGCCTCCACACTAGCCAAGAGCTGATTATCCAGGGAAGAAAAACAAGCAAATAAAAAAACCTAAACAAGGAAAGAAGGGCACCGCTCAACAAATCTAGCCTAATAGGCATCACGGAGTTATACAGGAAGGCTCATAAAAATAAAGACAGATACGCAATCAATGGTTTGACTCAGTAATTGCTTTATGCATGTGAACAATGTTTTCAAAAGCCGAAAACAATGTCTGCAACAGAGATGTTAGCAAGATGCAATGCTAAATTCCTCATATTTGTTAGTGAATGTCATAGTGCTGGGTAATGAATTATTCTTGACACTGCTAAAGTCTTCTGTTGTCTGAAACCTTTTATCTTCGGCAGTCTAAAGTAAATGGCAGAATGGAAACGTGTGCTTCTCAAATGTATCCTGGCATCATCTTGCAGGATAGAAATTGGCATTTTGTTGACAATTTTCATAAAGCATTTCATACTGCATTGTCAATACTACATCTAGTGAAATGTCCTACATCCAGAAGTGACCAAAGCTGAAAGAAAGTTAATAAACAATCATAATGGATCTTGTTGATTTTTTCCCAGATAACACAATCCTTACCCCAAAGAGATAACCTGTGATTTTGTTGTAAAGGATAAGGTGAACAGGTGCAGCAGGCTGGCATTTACAGTATCAGAGGTTCTAAAACTGCCATTTGTGTACAAATGGCCATGTGTCTTTGTCCCTTCTGTCTTAGCTTTTCAGTCGTTCAAGCTTTTTAAGAGACAACTGAAAAGAACTCTTCCAGCATTCAACAAAAAAAAGCATATTTTCCTAAAATTGCGTTTACACTTGCAAAACAATTACTTGCAAGCTGAAAAACAAAGTGGGAAAGGAGTAGGCTCTGGATGTACGAGTGAAACGTCTCACAAGACAATCTTAGCGTGACTTCATTTACCTCTGATTGCTTCTATGAGTTCATTTCTTACCAGCTTCCTGTAAATAAAGCTGCAGATAAATCTGTGCCTTAATATGTTTTCTCATGTGGGTATCTATACTCTGCCACAGTGCATGCTACTCCAGTCAGGTTTACTATCCATCTGCACAGACTTCTAATGGCAAGATCACAAAAGCTGGATGCAACATTCATGATGATGAGGTGCCAGATGCACATTCTTCTGCTGTTTGCTGCTGCTTCATGTGAAAAGCACATTTATATGAAATCCTAGTCTACCTCCCTTACTCCCAGTGAGTAGAGAAGTAGTTATTCCATTGATTCCATGGGACTAGTGCATACAAACATTTGTCTTCGAATATGTACAGCTAAGTGTAACTTAGTGGCAGGATCTGGCATGAGGAAGAAGTCAGCTGTGACTAAGAGAGGCTAGAAAACATAATGCCAATAATATATACAGAAGGGAAAAGAGGACTTAGTGGCAGAATCCTGAGGGAAGCATTTCATCTTCCTATATCCATTCACAAGTACGTAATTCATTTCATGTGTCTGATGTGGTATGGGAAGCCTCCTGGAATGGTTTTCACTTAAACAGTTCCAGCTGATAAAAGTGAATATTTGTTTTACTGCATGATTTTCAATTATCACTTCTTTTTTCTTTTTAAGTTACCAAAAACATGTTCATGCCATTGCCAACCATTTGTTTTAAGGAATTCTGTTTGAGTATGTGTAGTATTCAGGGGAAAAGTGCTTTAGGTATGTTCTTTCTGACTCTTCATTCCTTAGCAACATACCTTTGTAAAAATACCTCACCATTCAGAAAATCAGCTCTGAGTTAACTCTCCTTTATAAAGAAAATGCTTAATTCTTCCACAGATAACCCTCTGAGATTTTCTTTTGATACTTATTGAGTTCAATGCTGTGTTTTTCTCTATTCTTTGTAGATAAAAGAGTTAAGGTCGTAAATATATCTAAATTCGTACATTTGGGAACTGTTTGTATTTTGGCTTCATTTGTGATTTATAAAGATTTTTATGGGAAATTCTATGATAACTTTCTTTCTTGCCATTTTTCAATCACGATTGAGATCCTTATTGTGTATTTCCCAGTTCAGTTTGAAAAGGGATTTAATGCTGGCTAAAGGTGATGTAAACACACCACTGTCCTACAGCCCAATCAATTATGTCTGTGGAAAAACTTATTTCTATTGACTTGGTGGGCTTTGAATTAGGTGTCTACAAAAAAACCCCCAACAAACCAGCGACTGTGACTTATGAACATGTCTGATACCACCAGTACGGTGATCATTGTAGTTCAACACCTTATGCTGTGTATGTTATATTCAGCTGTATGTGCCAGAAATTTTTCAGTTAATTATATACCTCAAAACCTCTATGGCCAAAGTTGCCTCCATTAAGCTCAATATAAGATGTAGGTAGTGATCCCTTTCACAGCTGAGATATTTTTACAGTAATGTTTAGTTTGTTTATAAAATAATGGTGTACTTTGACCCATGGATTGTTTCAACCAATGCAGAATAAGATGCAGTCAGAAGCTGATGCTGTGAGTAGTGATATAAGTTATGATCATGTATTAAATTGTGGTGTCCTGGAGGCCAGTGTGGCATTATAATGGCTGTCAATTAGCAGCCTTTTGAATCTTATTTCATCGTGTGCAAATACAATAGGTCCTACACTGCTGTCTTCTTCATGTTAAAGGCATCAAGCTCATGCTGCATGGACACCTTCATGACAATCTTATCACAGGGAAAAAAACTTAGAAAACTTAATGAACAGAAACAGTGTTTTCTTTTGCTCTGTAAAATATTTTATAAATAATTTTGTAATAAAATAATGTTAAAGCTATATGAAACTGAAACCACAACACATATAAACACATGCCAAGCCACTAGAAGGAAGCCCTCTGTGCCAGAAGAGTAAACAGAGCAAAGAAGAGTAAACAGGAACAGGTGACAAATACGTACAACTGTTTCTGTAGCACTTTTCAATTTTCAACCTTTTTAAAGTTATTACTGAGCTATCCTTCTTGGCACTGTAAGGTGTTAATGGCTGCTAACAAGCCTGTCTTTGAACTGCAGACTATCACAGACATCATTAAAGCTGTTGAGAGTCCTAAGCATTTAGGCTAAGTATAAGCCTAAATGCTTAGGACTCTCAACAACAAGCCACTCATGTACTAAAAGTGCTGAAACAGGAGAAGTGACTGTCCAGAGGCAGACAGAAACTTGTGATTGAGCTAACTCAGGGAAAACGAGAAAGCCTCCTTTCTCCCATAATTTTAAATCCAAAGGCTGACCAGCTCCTTCCCTCAAGCTTTGAGCAGCACAATAAAGGGAATGTCAGGAGACACTGAGATAAACATCTCAAAGCACGGCCTCTAATGGAGGCAGAAGATGAACTGGGAGAACAGGACTCTCCAGGAAACACGAGCAAAAAAAGCGTCTCATATCACCTTGAAAAAAGTTGGAGACTGAAGTTGAAAAAAGGCATTAAGTCTTCCAAAAAATCCCTTTTCTAGCACATCAGAACAGGAAGATTGCTGGAGAGTCTGTGCCTACATCTATTTTAATGTGTGAGAGTGAGAGCAGGGAAAAGGTCAAACACTGGACTACTATAGTCTCTACTCTTTAATTCCTTGTTCATTCTTTGTATATATTTTTCCCAAACTCCTGTCTCTGGGACTAGTTTTCCCTAGGGCTTCAAGCAAGTTGGATCTAAGGCAGTTGGTACAGCTTGGCCTCGGAACAAGGATTCAATGGATAAGTTTCCTTTTCTTAACAAAAGGCAGAGTCCAGAGTGTCAACAGAATCAAGGAGTGCGCAATGAAGAAAAGTCCAGAGCAGAAAACAGTTAAGGAATTTTCTGTATCTGCATTGCAGTGTAGAGGAATCCGAGGAACTTCACACTTCATACTACTTTTCATTCAGAAGTTCTGTCTTAGATCAAGCAATTTGCTGGTTTTATTAACAAAAGAGGTTATGAATCAAATGGATCAATTGAATAGTCACATATCATCAGTTCTAAAGGAATTCAAGTTGAAATAGCTGAACAACTCACCACTGTATGTCAATTCTCATTTAAAACTGCACTGTTATCAGAAGTCTTGGTAAGTAGCTATTGTGGCATCAGTCTTAAGAAGTTACAGGGAAAACCTGAAAATTACCAACCAACAAAAGATCTAACATATTCACTGAGTGCATATGAGTACAGAGCAATTAGGATGGTTTGTGGATACATATGATATGCTGAAAAACAGAAGAGTATCTTTTATACAGAGACTTTTATGTCACTTGTCATGATGATAAAATCCACAGGAATCCTCTGAGGGTGTCCTAAAGCAAGTCGACAACAATCTACTGCAATTCCCAAAAGAGATGTGTCAGAGTCTTTTGCCAAAGGTTGTTTAGGAGCCCAGACTCTCATAGTATAACAGGGAAGATCCTCACCTATATAAACAACTGGTAGAAAGGAAGAAAACAATATGGGAGTAAACAGCCAGTTTTCCCAGTAAGAAGGAGCCATGAGTCGTTTCCCACAGGAATTTGCACAGGTGCCTGGACTGTTTAAAATATTCATAAACAATGTGGAAAAAGGATGAAAGAAGTCAGGTCACTCAAAATATTAGGTATTCTAGATTGACTGTGGAGAACAACAGAAGTGCTGTGTGGATATTTTAATCCTCATAAATAAAATGGAGTGAGGTACTTTTTCCAGGCCTAACCCAAATGGTACAGGCTGGTAACACCCACATTACACAGTACTTTCACCTGGCTTTATTTGATCTTCATGTAGCTACCTTAAAAACTATGAATTTGGTTTGTTTCTTTTTTACATTTATGTTCAAAGGGAATAGAAAAATGTGAGGGCAGTGCTACTTTATCAGAGTGGCATTTCTCTAGCAAGAAAGCAGATACTGATTGTACATTTGAATTTGACTTGAAGGTAAGTATGGATGTTGCAGAGTAAAACGTCTGTATTATATACTGCTGGAAAACTATGTGGGATGGAGTGAGCCAAAACTAGAGCATTCTCACCCAACACATACTGTCTCTAAGCCTTGAATGGGCCTTAGTTTAGACAGTACTAGTTGTACCAGTTGGCGGGAACCACCTTCTGACATGCTAGAAGTTAAACAGTGACTTAATTTAGGGCTCTCATGGCCTCAGACTCTGGCACATGCTTGCCCATTTTGTCATTTGTCAGCACAGTGTGGTGCTCCCTGACACTCTTTCAGATAGAGCCTGGTTACTGTTTGGGAGGGAAGAAAATTGAACAGGGATGCTTTCTAGTATAAACCAGAAAACATATGCTGTGAAGACAATAAGGAGAAGGATAGTAAGGAGAAGGCCACCCTTTTTTTTCCCTTCTTTTTTTTTCCTTTTATTTTTTCAGTAGAAAAAGAGCTTAGTTCTATTTTTGTAAGCAATGCCAACCACCTTCAAGGACAAGTGATCATACTGGATCTAGTAAGTTTCCCAGTATAGATGCTAATCCCAAGAGCACAGAGTTTGAAAGATTTTTGTTGCCCTGATTCATTTACTAGGATAGATCCAGAAGGACTACATGACAAGGCAAGGAAATAGTAAAATTCAGTACAGGTGAATTTAAAGGAAGGATTGTGGGAGAAGGAAAAGATCCTAACTTCATGTACAAAAGAATGAGCTCAGAGATGGATAATAACTACAGAGGTATGAGATCCTGGTCTTACAGACATAGGACAAACTCACCTTGGTGTTCAATAACGGCTGGAGGTAAGGAAAAAAAGTGAAATTTAGGAATTATTAGAAAGGCTCATAGCAGTCTGAAAAACACATTCAAAGGTATGAAGCAACTTCTGTACAGCACTGGAAAAGAGAGTGTCATATGACGTAAGTCTATAAAACCACAAGTAGTAAAGGAAGATGTCTGGGATAGGTATAGCCAGCTATTCCAGTACCAAATCTATGGGTCATCAAATGAAACTGCAACTGGTACCTTCAAGACAAACGAAACAGAGGCATACCAGTCAATCTATAGGTTTTAACTGCCAAAACTTCCCCACAGCCCTCACTATAGACAGGTTCAGGGAGCAGCTGGGCAATCTCACTGAAATCTCTGAAGTAAATCTTGTCTCTGAGCCACAAATTACTGGTTGGTATCAAATACACTTGTTCTGTTCCTAATCTGTTTTGCAGGTCTCTGGTTTTAGCTACCATCAGGCACTATGACAGGTGGACCTCTGGTGCAGCTTGGAACAACCATTGCTACATTCTTGTGGTCTACCTGGGTTTTACTACAATGTTCAGAGGTGCAGGATTTTCCCCGGACTCTTTTCAAATACATAAGATCACTTTTTGTGTAAACACAGAAGACTGATGCTTGCAATTGATTTCAGAGTATCCTGACAAAGATTAAAATATTGACTAACTCCTTGAAGCCAAGCAATTGTACACACTTTACTTTGCATGTACTCACAGATATACACAGGCGCTCACTCAAATGAACACACTGTAAATCTGTGTATCTTTGCTACAATGCAGGGAGCTAGTAAAAAGAAAACAACCAAAGACTGGCATATTACAGCAATGGTTTAAAAACACTTTACGGGTTTCAGTATCCCATGAATCTGTTTGCAAATATCTTGCAGGAATGTTTAGCCAAAGGGACTGGGTTTTTATCATAGAAAGGGTGTGAAGCCAGAACGTCTGCCAGTGTGGCAATCTGATGGTTGGACAATTTTTGTCAACTGAATGTGTGTGAAGTGAATTTGAAATGTAAAATTTCAGGCCCTGGCAAGAGTTTGAAGTCATGTAACTGTCACCACTTCCAGTAAAACCTGAGCTGCTCACATTCGGCTGCCAGGCACTTTGGATCAGCTGCTACCAGATAACCAGCTGAGACACCTTTCCATGCAAACACTGGATCAGAGATGTCTAAAACAACATGATTATTCCTGAGTCTCAGCAACTTCAAGGTAAGAAACACAGACCAAAATATGTATTGCACTAGAAATAAAACAGCTGCAGATAACAAGTATGGTAAAAGAAGTTTACACCTTGCAACAGATCCAGCTCTGATTCAGTGCCTCTCCTGCATGCTGTAATGGTGCCTGTCTGGGGGCAGAGGGTTCGCTTACTTGTTTATGCAGGATCCCTTTCAGTTCAAAGCTTGTTTTCTAAAGGTGTTTTTGCTACTTTTCATGCATTGTAGATTTGAGAAGAACTCAGTGAGGAGAAAAAAAAGGGAGTTCAGAAAATAAGAGCTTGTAGCTGGCAAGTATCACAATTTAGCATTTTAAGTGCATCAACAAAAGATCTTCATGCTTAAGCAAGTGGGAAAAGGAATTTCAGGAATACCAAATGCTTCACATTCTAGCATAATAATGTGATGACAAAAAGACCTGTGACAAATACCTTTGTGCTCCTTTAATGTGGAGTCACTGGGATTAATAGCCTTTAAAACTTTCCATTTCTCTTACATTTGGTAGGGGTGCCTTAAGGGGTTGTTTTTAGGTTAAACCATAGAGTGACACTGACTCATTTGAGGTCTCTTAATGCCTGTCTAGGAACTGCTGGGTCTGGAGCACCTACTGCGAGTGCTTAATGTGCTTTGCATTAGCACCTCATGTCAGGAGAACCTGACACTGGCAGATAAATGGATGGTTTACAGCGCAGTGTTCTCTTCTGCTTCTTAACTAATCAGCAGTAGCAGGAAACGCAATAGAGGGGATTTGACAAGGTTTAATCACAATTCTATTTGAAAACAAATAAGTATAACTTGAAACCCCACTGGCACAGTTTTTACAATAACTTTTAAGCCTCCTAGCCTATGGAAAACAAAACAAGGCAATTCAAAACAAGTAAACGAATTATGACAGAGCAGCTAGTATGTGAAGATTAGAGAACACTTTGCAACTTCACAAACATTACTGTTGATATTTTGTTGAAGTGAGAGTTATCCATGGTTTATACATAAGGAAACTGAGGCACAGTGGAGTTGGAATGATTTTTTCAAAGGAGATCCCCAGTGCTAGACTGCATACAATCACATACATATGTGGTTGGCAAATTGCTTACTAAAGGTAAAATTGTCACTTGTCCACTTACCATGTCCTCAACCGAGCAAAAAAATAGGCTTCACTACCACTTTTCTTTCCTCTACTGGCTATGTGAATTGCTGAATGCAGTCTAGAGAGATGGATATCCTAAAAATGCATAAAGTGAAAGGATACAAAACGATGCAAGTGTTATATATATTGGTTGTAATTCATGCTTGTGTGTGTTATATATATTGGTTGTAATTTGTGCTTTTATGTAAATATAAGTTAAACCTCAATCTATGAAAATGGAAAATTTCCCTGAAGAAGTTAAAGCCAAAAATAAAGGAAACCTAGCTCTGTGTTGCAGACAAAGGACAAACACTCAGTTCCGGACCGAGATTAGCATATATAAAGGCTGAATTCCTGGAGAACGAGAACAAGGAGAACTTATCTGGAACATCAGCTCTCCGCCCAGGATACAATGGGCTGCCCGCACCGGTGATGAGCAATGATTGTTTCTCGTTCAGAACATCGAAACAAACCATCAACACAGATGGGCAATCTACTCCACCTAGAAGGCTCCATTGTCCCACCCAGAACTGAAAAGAAACACTCTGGAAAATCTTTGTTCTACCTGGTGTTCTGAAAGGAGAGACTCCGGGACTATGTCATATAGCTAGAGGCAAGAAAAACGGTATAAATTCAGACTACTCCAAACCCACATCGGTGAACAGGGGGAATTGGTGCGCCAGAGGCCAATTCTGTGCAGTTCATCCAGCGCTGATTCCTAGGCTCAGCATTCCTCACTCCTTTTGATCGTGGCATTTGTTGTTTATGCCAATATTTTGGCAAATTAATAAAACTTATCTTCTTTTAATATAGAAATTGGGTGCTCATTTATAACACAAGTGTCACCTTCGGGCAGTCTAGCATCACTGCCAAGCTGTACAGCCTGGGCACTGGCTGAAAATACCAAGCTCTGCTTTTTTCAGAAGGCCATGGGTTGGATGGAGCTTTTAGGCCTATTTTAGAGAAGTTCAGTGTTAAAATCTAACATTAGAGTGAGGTAAAACAGAGTTTGTTGGTACAGAGTTTGAATTTTCTGGGTGTCACGATCCCACTTCATCTTGTGCAATGACCTCCCACCCTTTTTCTTGGTTCAGCAGAGGAAACAAGTACCCTCAACAGCAAGTGTAGCCATAAGGACAAGTGATTTTACTTCCAGGGGCGCCTTGGAAACTTTATCTACTGTCAAAGACATGGCTATGTCATGCTAAAACTATGACAAATAATATTACTGAGATGGTATTGCATAAAAGTCAGGAAAATATGCTCTCATGAAGATTTAATGGGATTCCTGTCTATGTTCTAATTAGTATGCAGCATTTTAAATGTTGTAAACAACTCCTTTGCTGTTATCTTGCAGCAGTGTAGTTACATGGGCAACTTAAGAGTATTTTCTAACTTTCAAGAATTTAGCATTGCTTTAAAATCTTATGCAAAATCTACAATAAAGTATCAACCAACCAATTAACACACTTTTTCTGGTGTTTTTTAAAGACAAAGGCAAGAAGTAAACTTGATAATGCACAACTTCAACAACCCACATATGTATATATATACAGCATAGTTTGACTTCTGGGACTACAGCACAGCAGCATAGACTTTTCATGGTGATCTACTGGATGGCTCCTACAGAGCTGTACTAAACAAAAGGGTGATGTAGAGAGGCAGTCATGCACTGAATGAAAAAGGTAGTCATGAGGGAGGAGTCAGCTCAGGTCTTTCACTTTCCTTTTGTATTCCACAGACCTATAGAACTTGGCTATTATGGGAGCAGTGTGCCTTACTTTTCCTCAGCAACAGAAGTACTCTTCTAAGTTCATGTATGTGGACCAAAAGCTACCTGGAAGGAGCAAAAGCTGAAAGAAATTTTGTGCAACAGACAAAATACATTTCTGTCGCCCTAAAGTATTCCTCCTGCAAAGTTAGTTTGCAAACAAGAGAAATTTCTCAAGGATGTTTGCAATGGAATGCTATGAACAGACTAACTGCTGTTAAAACTACTAGTTTTTTCTATAGGGTAAGGCTTTCATGGTATTTCTTCGTACAGAGTCTCAAATCTTCTTCATTAGGGGAAGAAAACCCAACCTTACCCAACTGAGTGGGGGAGATTTAATGTAGTAGTGGTATGTATTGGTACGGGTGATACTTCATGTGTCTCCTCACCAGCCATGAATGATTTCAGAGAGTTTAGAAAGCTGAAGATGTATGAAAATATACAAATGAGTTTTTAGCAGACTGCTCCTGTCCCAGAAATGAACACATCAATCAGGAGTTTTTACAAATAAACTGCCAATTAGTGAGGTGTAAGAGGGAGAGGGGATTTTAGTTTGGCGGACTGAAGAGCCATTTTCTAACTGAGGAGTTATGTGGCTTGCACTGCCTCCAGCTCATTAAAGGGGAAATCAATTTTACAGGGGACAAGCTGACTAGACTAGTAATAATGGCATTAAACTTACAACAAAAGGGGAGATTAAAAAGGGGCAGCAAATAAACACTCATTTAGCACAGTCAAGTTGTCAAGAACAAAATTAATCAAGACACTGAATGACAAAAAGAAAATAAATTCTTTAATTGCCTATTCATGAATGGCAGGAGCTTGTATGGTAAACAGGAAGAGTAGGAACTACTTGTACTATGAGAATGAATTTGACTTGCTCGATATTACTGGAACTTGAAGGAAGATTTCTGTGACAGGAATGTCAAACTCACTCGCTATAAGCAATTTAGGAAAAACACAGTGGCAAGAGAAGAGGAAAAGAGGCAGTATGTGGCAATAACTGATTTCAGCCCACTGACAACTATGTAGTAAATGCCTTTGTGTTTACAGATCAATCTCCCTTGTCAGAGAGACTGTGACAAGAACAATTAGATGCAGCAGCTACTTACCATGAAACTACCCTATGGAGCAGGATGATTACTCCCTTAAACCCCTACTTAAAAGGTCTGTGAAGAGGAAGAAGAGAAAAGACTTTTTGTACTGTATGAGCTTTAAAAAAAAAGGCTTTTTCACAGGTGACTATCTGGTTGAAAGATGTAGCTCTACAGGCTTGACATTTCCAGTAATAATACACCTTTGAAATTCTGAAAAATGATTGATAAAAATTTCCTAAATCAAAAAGTTTTGTGTCTCTTCTTGGAGAATTCTGTACAAGATATCCTGACAGCTAAATCAAAATTGATTCCAGAACTAAAAGTTAGTTATTCCTTAAATGAAAGTGAGACCTTGATTACATTTGTTGCATGCAAATAGAATGCGACACAACATCCAGTACTTTAAAATGGCCACACTGAAACAGGACAAGTTTGTGCCTAATGAATAAGAGGAAGAATTTAAAAGGAAAAAAATATGTAAACAATAATAAAGATACTTAAAAGCACTTTAAAAGACGATTTAAGAATTGCTATGAAGGCACAGTCTATTCTATACCAGTCTAGCTGAAAAGATGAAGACAATGTGAAATTTTAGATATAAACAGGTTAGGCAGGGAGCCAAGAGAGAAAATGGATTAGATAATTTGAATTTAGGATATGAATGGCTACTGAAGACAGAAGAATATAAAAGGAATTCTATGGCTACCTGAGTTTAGTATGCTAAAAGGAACACTAACTATATCTGGTGTAAAAGCAACCTTACAGTAGTGTTTGTCCACTGTTAAATGGAAAGGATGCAGTTGTCAAAAATAACACAGGAAAGACTGAAATGCAGGATAAATATTTCAGATGTGGCCATATAATTTGAAGACAGAGATGAAATGTTACACTTAACAAAGGCAGTGTGTTTTAAGTACCATCTATCTAGGCTGTGTCTTTTACTTAAAAATGCATGTAGGTATGTTAGAAAAAGAAAAAAAAGCCTAATATGCTTTTTTTAGGCCATTTATTATTATTTGTAATAAATCTTTGATTGCTGAGATAGATCCTGAGCACTGAATGGAAATCAAAATTATGTCCATATTTTGCTTTCAAATGGGCATCATCTACCTGGATTTCTCCAAGGCTTTTCATACAGTCTCCCACAGCCTCCTACTCAAAGAAACCTATGCATGACAGTCTAGACAAGAGATCTGTGTAGTGGGTGGGGAACTGGCTGACCAGCAGCACACAGAGAGCGGTGACAAATATCTCCTTTCCAAACTGGTAACCTGTCAAAAGTGGGGTCTCCCTGGGATCAATACTGGGCCTAATGCTAATAGCCTCAAATTCATCTGGATATCAGGTGCACCCTGATGAAATTTGCCAAGCATATCTAACTGAGAGGGAAATGAGCACTTTGTAAGGGAACCATCCCATAGGAAGATCTGGGCAGGGTGAAAGAGGGGGCCAACAAGAACCTTATGAAGTTCAACAAAGACAGATGTTAAGTCTTGAATCTGGGTAAACATAATCCAGGGGTCTCGCACATACTGGAATCTACTAGCCAAGGAACAGCTCTGTGGAAAGGGGGGTGGGGGTCCTGGTGGTCAAGCAGCTGAATACAGATGAATGATGTGCTATTGTGGCAAAGCAAGCCAACAGATTGCTGGATTGCAATAACAAGAGCATCCCCAGCAGGGATAAAGAAGTCATTTTTCCACTCTGCTCAGCGCTTGTCAGGCCACACCTGGAATACCGTGTTCAGTTTTGGTTTCTGCTATACAACGAAAAAGATGCGGACAGGCTGGGGAAGGCCCACAGAGGAGCTCCAAAGATGATGAAAGGACAGGGAAGCCTGGCATGCAAGAAAAGAATAAGAGAATTGGGTTTGATCAGTCTCAGGAAAAGAAGGCTAAAACCATCTTTCAGTATTTAAAGCGTGGCTACAGCAAAGATGAAGACGCCCTTTTTACAAGGAGTTACATGGAAAAGAAGTGGGTTGGTGGATACAAGCTACTACTGGGTGAATTCCAACTGGACACAATAGGAACATTTTTCACAATGAGAACAGTCAGTTATTGCAATCTTCTTCCCCAGAGTGGTGGGTTCCCCTAAACTGGACACTCACGATTTAGCTGGACAGGGTGACAGGCCATGCTTTTGCCAAGAGTGTTGGACCAGATGATCCTTGAGGTCCCTTGTAACCTGGTATTATTCTATGAATTCTATGATAAATGGGGTGGTCTATGTAAATATATGCCTGTCCGTCTGACATCAATCTTGGGAAAAGTAATGAAATATCAGATGGAGAAACTGATCAATAAAAAATAGAGGATAGCATATTTAACGTCATGCAACATGGTTTACAGGCAAAAGAATTTGTCAAATTACTGCGATACCCATTTTTTTATGGGTACAGAGGTATGAGGTTAAAGGTGCTAGATTTCAGAAGATAATTACACAAAATTAGGATGACAAACATTAAATTAATTAAAAAACAGCTAAAAGACAAGGATGATAGGCAATTTTAAACTGGGAACATTAAGAGCATGTGGATTTTATCTGATGACTTTCCAAAGTTATGTTCTGGATTCCATGCTACTAATACATTTTGACAATAACTGAGAAAAAAAATTAAAACAAAACTCAACAAATGTGCATATGAAAAATGCTGAAAAACTAGTAAATAGTAAAGGGAAACATCACTCAAGCAAAGCCATTCTAAACCTCTTGGTAAACTTGGCAAGGATATTTTTATTGGGCAATGGACAAGGCAGGCTCCACTGCAGGTCTATGAGACTATTCCTCAAAGCAGTTTCTGTGCATGAGACTAGGTTTGCAGTCAGGTGACTTTGGAATATCTATAAACCAGTGACTTAAAGTGTCTGTTTGGTTGGTTGGTTTTTGTATGAAAAGAAAGCTACTGGCGGTAGATTGTACTTCATATATTAAAAAATGCTGAAATTCTAGTTTACAAACCAGGTACGTATAAATCCTCAATCTTCTGCTTCACATGTAGCCCAGACCTTCTAGTAAAGTTCTTTGGGAGGGAGAGGAAGATGGGAAGAGAGAAAAATGCCACAGCTACAATTAAGTGATCGATTTTATTCAGACCTTGGCCCATCATCATCCAAACTAGGCGTGAGAACACACACTGGATTTCCCTTGGAATTTTTTTGCATATAGATGGCCTCCTTATGGAAATTCAACAAAAGTCAGGGAGGAGAAGGATGCGGGGGATATAGATGGGAAGGGGAGACTGAGTGCTGCACAGGTATGCAGCAACCCAACTTTTTCAGCACGGCCAGTGAGAGAGAGATCAAGATCTTCTTCTGTACTGAAGAGAATTTGTCTCAAATTTATTTCAAGTTTCCCTACCTGGATTACATAGTTATTCACTGCATAACTTGTCACAAATATTTAAATCCCGAATTTCCATACCTCTGGTGGTTCTACGTCCACACTCCTTTATTTCTATTTAGGTTTGCAATTTGATTGGCTCAAGAAAGAGAGTTGCATAAGGTCCTTACTGACCCAGAGAAATGAAATGCATAATATTACACTGAATGGCTGATTAACAAAAAGTCAGTTTATCATCTGGGGTTTTGCAGTTCTCTAGCATGCATAAAATTGGAGGTTCATCATGTTAGAATTCTCCTATTATCAAGCTAACTTGATTCTCCACTGTGAGTGTATTTACACTTCTTTTCTTTTCCCAAGAGATACATTTTCTTAACAGAATAATGTCACCATGCACAAGAAATGCAGCTGGTTTGTGGACCCACCTCAGTGTTAAACATTATGAATCCTTTTATTACTCCTATTAACCATCCATTAGTGATGCACTAGGATCATGCTGAATTACAGAGAACTCAGAAAGCTTTTTCTACAGTCTCTCCCACAAAAATTGCCTCTCCGTATTTCTCATCTGCCTCCCCTTCTCTGTGGTAGAAACCTCTTTTTGTCTTCTGATCTCAGACATAGATAGGCACCACCTTGCAAACACATAGGACTGAGAAGGACGTGATGGGTCTGTGTGTCCAGTTTTCTACTATTGAAAACAAGACATTAAATCATGCGCTTATAATATTTTCACAATTAAAATTTAAAATACTTCTACTTTCTCTGTTTGGACCCTATAATTGTTATTGAAAACCTGTTCTTACACGCCGTGTGTTAATTTACTCTCTATTTGTCAGGCTAAATGTATTCATGTTTAGTTTATATCCATCTGTTTCCCTGCTGATGTCATCTCCTGAGTTAAATAATGTGAGTTTTATCTTATAATAGTTTTATGATCAGTTAAGTGTCCTTCTTTCCCTTTCAGTTCAGTAGGGGCAGCAGTCTAAACCAGCCTAGCTGTATTCATAAGATCCCCTAAAATAAAACTTCCACTTATTTCAATATATTTCTAGGACTTCTGTGTCCCCACACCTCATTAATTGCACCTTTCTTTGAGGCAGGTGGCCAGAACTGAATATTGCTTTTCAAACAAGGTCCCCTCAAGTGTAGAGCATCATGGCCTTACATCTCTCTGGTCTCTGTTTCACTTTCAGATCCAAGAAATGACTTAATTTTTAAACAAATACATCAGAACAGTAGCTGGGATTTATACTGTTTTGCTAGTATACAAATTTTTTTCTCATCCGCTTCTGACTAATGACAGTCCCCCCATTATTATTAGTCCCTAAAATCAGTTCATACTTCATTCTGTTAAAATTAATCTCATTTCTATTGCTCCTTTTCTCAAGCCATTGCAACTTTTCATTGCATAAAATCCCAGTTCTCTGCTGTACTGAAAATGCCTCCCAACTCTGAGTTATCATTAAATCTCATTAGCAAACTGTAACTTTATGTGGCACCCACTCTTCCACAACAATTAAAGTGTTCTACTTTCTGTACAGCTGGTGTTGCCATGTGCTGAACTACAGCAGTCATGCCTTTCTGTAAGAAAAAGCACACCAATCAGAAAATATTCAGATTCTTAATGACTCATATCTGGGTGAAATTCCAAGTTTCAGTGCATGATCACAAGTTAACCTTGCACTAGTGTATTACTTTAAATGTAAAACATACAGTATTGTCGCTTCACTTCAGTTTCAGCACAAAAAATAGGTTTACAATGCTTTAAAACCCAAACACGATTGTTTTCATCCTACTGATGCATTGAAGCAAAAAATAACCTTTTCAATATATTTTATCACTACAGAATGCTGACTGCTCCAGGGAATTAACCCACCTAATGCATTCAGAATCTTTCTTGCAAATTCTATTTCAAAAAGTTTGCTTATATTTTAGAAAATTCAAGTAAGGGGAGGAGATGGGGATAATATTTCCACTTGGTTGCCACATCTAAGTTGCCTCTTTCTTTTCTCATGAGCTCAAATATCTCCCTCTTGAGGGTTAATACTCATTATTACATTTGTTGTGAATTTCAAATGCATGTGACATTTAGTTTGAGTTTGTTCTTTCTGCTGATAAAGAAAGCACATACCCTTGAAGTTAAGGATGAATAAGATTTAAAGTCCTTGTGCGAAAGAACAAAACCTAAACAAAGGGATAGTTGTGGTGCAGCTTGACAGTGTGATACCAAGATCTAATTCTTATTCATCATAAGACAAAACATCTTTCAGTTATTCTTGTCTTTGACTTTACCTCTTGGACTTCCTTATAAAAGACGAAATACATCTTCCTCTTTATACCTAAGTATACAATAGGTGTCCTAGTTTAAAAGAGAACAGACAATGAACCAAGGGAACTGGGAGGCTGACAGCAGGGAAGTCCATCCCCCTGAAGGCAAAACACACTGCTTTTTTTATTAAAGTGTGTCATGGACATGCTAAAAGGTATTTACAGGCCTCGGTCACAGTATTTTAAGAACACCTGCTTTGTCAAAATGTTTCTGAAGAGAGATGGACTACACTAAGACATGAAAAATCGATCTTCTTTTCCTCTTTCCTTTGTCTATTCCTGTCAATCATATGTTTCAGAAACCAATTATGCTTATGATAGCAGAATACATTTAGCTGTGCAGTTTTTGTGGGCATGTGTTGTAACTGACAGTCAGTGTTGTGGGACTTCATATGCACATATTTAAATAACTGAGTCATGTAGTACAATTTTTGGCTGGTTTTGCCACACTCCGAGATCATCTTAGCTTCAACAAGTAAAAATCTTTTTTTGGAGAAAATGTTCGTTTCCCAAAAAGGACCTGTTCAAGGCTTCATCCCAGGAAAGTGTGAGAACACAACGACTAAATGTTCCAGGCTCAAACTATTATACTTGTAATATACCACAGGAAACATTCGAGCCAGCAGCATGGCTTACGAATCATTATTGTCAAGGTATTGCTAGGAATCCCCTGAGTCTTAAGTATTTGCTTTCCCCTAAAAGTACTGAGGGTAAGTTTTTGGAAGATTATCTATATTTTAACATTGTTCTTTTTGTTTCCTTTCTTTTTTTTTTAACTTATGATGTGTTCTAACTTTTTGTATACCTTTTAACTGTTGTTGGAGTATCCCCAGCATGAAACAGCTGACCATGTCTAGGGGCAGGGGAACAGATCACATACCTGGTCAAAGGGAGTACAAACACTTTTAACTGTTAACAATTCAGGGGGTTTTGTCCATTCAGGTGGCAGGGCATTCTTGGCTGACTGATGGACTATGAAGAGGGCACTGCATGGCTGATATACAGCTACCAAGTTATCCATACATGTTCATTGGTTACACAAACAACTACAAATTTTTTTTTCCACGGGGATGCACAACATCAGCTGTGTGAAGTGGGGTACACTGGCCATATTTTATATAATGCTTTTGTGAATATTGGTTTACTGCCAACTAAGAGGATCACCATGGGAAACAAAGAACAAACCCTTCCGGAATACAGATATTCATTTTGAAAGAGTGCAACTAAAAGCTGATTATTCCTTTCTTGCATGACAACCTCCTCAAAAGCATCTTTTGCCATACAGCATGAGCATCAACATTTTATTTTTCCAATTTCCAAAGACCACAAGTGCTTTTTACTGATACAAATGTGAATAGAATATTTTGGTGTGCCTTGACATGCTGTACTAACCCACAAATAAATAAGCAGTCACAACAAATTTTCTCCTCCATCATATCAGCATTTGATGTGGCACAAATATAGCAATATGCCTGAGGAAACTTCATGCTTAAACAGAATATATGTTCCAAATAAAAAGTGTAATGTCGTTTATATTTTAGTGGGAAACAATATACGCACAGGTAAAATAAATAACTAAAAACCAGAAATTAACAAATTCAAAGGCAGAACAGAAATAGAAATAGAACTATATATTTTTTCACTACCAAAATTTTAATCCATAACATACTTAGCAGTTTCACTATTCCACTATTTCTTGAATACACTTGCCATTAGATAGCTTGGACGGTACACAGCTGCCTAAATTTAGGTGCCAGGTGCCATCCTGGATTATCCAACTTCACTTTCATCTGCCCTTCTTGAAGCACACGAATCTTCTGTAAATTCTGTGCCACATCTTCCTGCTCCAGGCTGACGTCAGATAGTCTTGCAAGTACACAGTGACCCTAAGTATCCATGTTAGCCAGTAAAATCACATTCTGCACCTTTGTCCCACAGCTGGACATCTAAATTTAAGAACCCACAAACTCAACATTAATTGTACTTGCTTTGAGTCACTGGGGATATCTTAGGATACCAGAGACGTGGTACTGGCTGGCACAACATGGGGCTTGAGGGAGATCTGTGTCCTCCTGGAGCAACCCCGAAGTGCTCTCTGGGACACTTAAATAGTACTCAAGACCTATTTGCTGACAATCAAATCAGACACATTAATTTCTCCAGGCTTTTCCAATGTATCCAAGCGTTTTCCATCAGGACTGTACTTTGCATTTATTTACAAACAACAACCAATATGTAAAGCTTATAATAATACAGAAATAAGAGCATATTAGTTCAGCAACAGCCTGGCCCTTTCTAACTTATTTGCAGAGGATTTATCTGATTTTGTCATTTTCTGGTGTGCACAGACCATACAAACAAAGCGTTTAAAGTTCAAATGCAGAAATTTGGCCACAGCTACAAACAACAAATTGACTAGTCTTAGCAATGAAATGTTAATTGGTGTCTGAGAGATTCAGTTCACAATAAAAGAGCATACAATGCTTAATCCTTGCCAATTTAGAAATTTTTTAGCAGATATGATTATCAAAAGATGGGGTATATTGTCTTCATATGTAATATGTAATCAAACAATCACCAACAGTCTCGCCTGCAGGGAGGGATCCGTGAACACAGAGCTGCCATACCTAGTTGTTGTTATGGGTTTCTTTTTCTCTGAGGCAGAGACCCAGCAGCAGTATGTGGTAAGAATATAATCCTTCTTCTTCAGCTTCAGTTCTCCATATCATTTATTAATTTCTCAAATGCCCAGCTAAGAAATGTTTGCCATTACACACTACTATGAGCAGTAGCCAGGTAAGAATGGTCCTCCTGCAACTTATACTTGATCTTCCATACTGGTTCAATATAAAAAGCAAAACACTGAGATTAAAATGTCAAAATGAAAGACTTTATCCTGTGAGCTGAAGTTACTTAGAGGAAAAAAATGGCTGGCTAGACCAGTTTCTCAGCCTTCCTAGAGAGAAGAGGCAGGATGCAAGAAAGGGGAAGCACATGCAGCCCCTGCCTTTTAACTCTGCCTTAAGCCAGATTCAAGTTCCACAGAAAACTTGCCACAGAAGGGAGCAAGTAGCAACTATTTCCAATGAGTTAGAAAATGGAAATGAGAAGTACAAATACTGTTATGAATAAGAATTCATTTTAGCAATTATGCATTTATTTTTTACTTTTCTGTAGTTTATAGTTTGTTATTTGAATGTTATATTACTTGTAACTGTTGTAAAAACCCCATACTTGTAAAAGCGGCTAGTAGCTCTTATCAGCAACATTGCAATGATTGGAATGCGGGACCCCTCCGTTACCTAGGTAACGAAACCCCCCCTAAGGCTTTGAAAGAAGATACCGAGGGGAGAAATGAGGTGCTGCATATGCAAAAAGGCAGTCTAGAGAACTGTTTTGAGTACAAAAACCCCTAAAACCAGCAAGTTAAAAACGAGCCAGCAAACTCTTTGAGAAAAATCAACCTAATTACCAGCCAGGAAGAAAATTACCATCTGGCCAGAAGATTCTTCTCAGGCACCCTAACTGTAAAGGACACTGTTGAAAGCCACCTCTCCCAAAAGTAAAAGCCAAATTGTCTTCTTGACCACTCCCATGCGAGGAGGGAAGGCCCGGCTCTGCCGGCTTTGACTGACAGAGCCGAGATTCCTCCTCCTTTGCCTCGGACCTGGGAGCGGCGGTGGATTCTGCAGGCTACCCCAGCCCCCAACCTGAGCTGATCACTTTTAATAAAGGCATTTAAAGGACCCGCAGTCCTGCCGATCATTTATTTCAAATACTGTAACATTCCTGCTGTTGTTCATCTGAGACCCTCTACCAGCTGCCCACCTCATACACTTTATCCAAGTAATCTGAAGTTTAAAAGAAGGTCCTATGCCTAGAAGGGTTTCTACAGGCATCCTGGACATAGTTTTTGTGTGTGTACACATCTGTAACACTTGTTTCTAGTCTATTGGCTCAGATTCTGCATGAGACCAAACTCACTGCAAATCCAACATAAAGTCTCCCTAACAGTCTACAGTAAGGGTAGACACATCTCAGACTCAACACCTGGAGACAGTGGTGTTTGTAATCTGGCACTGCACACCCAGATCAGCAGCTGTAGACATGGAGCCCCTTCATAGTTGGGGCTGGACCCCTGGGGGAAGGTAAAATGCTACAGAACTGAGCAATCTTGTGGGTTTAATGTGTGCTCCTACACAGATGACTGAGGTTCATCACTCCCCACTGACTCCGTGTTGTCTCTGCAGAAAAATTACAGCCCAATACCAAGTGCAGGACTAATCTAGAGACAACCAGCAGAAAACACTGAGCGTCAGGTTTCATCCATCACCCTGTGTTCACTGCATTCACAAAGCCAAGCCTGCTCTGAACAGGGCTGTATTGCAGAGTGAAGCAGTCTCTAGCCACGAAGAAGCTCGAAAACTTGTGAAATGAGGTGATTGTGTGCCTGCTTCAGCCCAAACATCCTGACCACCCCTCTGCATAATAACCATGCTGGGAACCATGCTCCATCACAAACGCTCAAGTTGATACATTGCTGTCAACTGAGGCTACAAGCAAATAATTTTACCGCATTATGAATGACTTTTCATTTTGCTACCACAAGGGCAAGATTTAGGGTTGGCCACATGAAAAATGGTTTAAATCTGATGGATAAAAAGATGTTTTCAGACAACTGGCAGTTAAATTATTCACATTGCCATCAGATTTCCAGATTAAGAAGAGTACTTCTTCCTACTCAACCAATACTAACCACTCTGGCAACTCCTGTTTTGGAACATTTAATACAAAAGGATCTGCTCTTCTGCTCTTCACACATGAAAAAAAAAATTAGTAAAGAAACAATGCCCCATATGACTGTGATTACAAGGTGTGCATAAATATGCTCTCTCTTGACATCTATACTGCTCACCACACTGGTCTTCAAGTGCATGCAACATGTTGCTTAAAGGACAGGAAAGCTGGTGAACTATTACTCCATACCTGTTCACTACCAGTGAAAACACGTAGTATCTCAAACTTACATTTTTTGGCCTATATTTTGAGAGTAAATCAGAAAAGAGTGAAACCCAAATATGCTTACATTTCCCAGATAACAGCTCATTAAGATTCTTTTCCACCTCAGTGGCAGAGCTGTGACACTTGCACCAGAGCTCTATCAGATCCTCCAGACTGATATCATTTCAATCAGAACTTGAATTTCATGACTGCAGAAGGTCATCAAGTCAAATACTGTGTCTGATTTTTAAATCGGTTGGACAATTTTATGACCATTAATAACACTTTGAGTTCTGCATGCTAAGACAAGGCAATCAAATGTCACGCTTTGGAGTGTAGGCTGATTGCCATATAGGTCAGGAAAAATATTTTCACCAGTGTACACCATTGTATAAAATAAACTTGCAAATAAAGTTCAACAAGTGAAAATCTTAACATCAAAACCTTTAGGTTCTCTATTAAGTCTTGTTTATATTTGGGTACTACATAAAACAAAGTAGGTGTGAAGGACCAATCAGCTTCAAAAAAGCATTCAAGCAAATGCGCTATCTAAAAAGATTTAGATGTGAATCTACTTCACAGTGTTTTCATGCGTCATGCAAGTTCCAAAGATTAAATTTCAACCCTCCTTGGAAATGCTTCTTAGCATAGGATCACAGAAAATTAAGGTAGAATGAGATTTCAGGAGGTCACTGAGTTCATCTCTGTTAGCCAAGGTTGGATCAATTAAGTTTGTATCAAACAGATATTTATCTAATCTCTCTTTAGCTTTCCAGCAATGGACATTCTACAGACTTTTTTTACCCAGAATTAGAATTCTATGTTATTCTCAATTGGCAACTTGAATCAGGTAAATTATATTATAAATACAACACATATATGTAATTCCATATAAGCACAGAATGCTGTTAAAACTATATTGTGTCAAATTTTTGAATTTAGCTCCTAAGATTTTACTCTTTCTGAAAATGACCAAGGACCTTATCACGCCTGAAGGCAGCAGACACTAGTTGAAACTAGTAGTTTGTGGCTAAAGGAGTGCTTTCTCAGAAGATCTATTTGCTAAAGTGCATCTGCAAATATTATCATAATATCAGTAATTTATTTTATTTATACAGTCTCTATGGTCTGTCCATTTCTCAATTTTTTCAAAGTCACCTCCCCAAATCTACAGACTTTATCTTTGAAACCTACAAATCTGCCCCAAAAAGGTATTTTTTATGATGCATCACACAGGAATCATAAATATACCTTTTTTTTCTTCAGTTATTAAAAATAACATATAAAAAGTTCAGCACTAAACCACTGGTATGGAAATTAGATTTCCACATCAAGAAAGTCTGAGAGCTTTTGCAAAGAAGCACGAGGGAGATGTGTTCTGTGCATGATGATAAAAACTTGCAGTTTAATCTGCCAGCAAGTTTAAAAGACCTTTAGAAACGAAAGCAGGTAGAAAGGGTTAGGTTTAGCTCTTGACCAAAGAGTTATGTCCACCTTTCTAGGAGTCCTGCATCTAACAGTGACTTAGATTCTGACAGGTTGTCTATCCAAAAATATGACTTGTTGATATATGCTATTTTTACCTTTTAGATTTAGTCTATAGATTCATGAACGTCATTTTTAACCATGGCAATAAAAATTAGTATCATTATCATTATAATGTCAAAATTAGTTTCAGGAAATTAGTTCCTTTATTTCCAACTGGTTTTCCCTTAAATTTGTCGGAAAGGAAATCTAATTTTTGAGAGGTTAAAACTTGTTGGTGTATTACTTTGGTCTACATATCTCGTAAGGATTTTAAATTAGATGTCACACATATGTTTTCTTTTTATATACAGAAGAAATTTTTCTTTTAAAACATTATTTTTGATTAGATATTATTGTAGAGGTAGATGAACTGAATGACGAAATGGATAGAACTTTTTGCCAGATTTTTTAAAGTATTAATAGTTATATATTTTCTAATTTATTTATTTGGTTTTTTTGGAACATAAAAAATGGGAAAATAAGTTTCAGAAATTTGTTTTTTAAAGAATTTAAAACCTACAGCAATATACTTATGAAACTATAAAATACAGACTATTATTTTGAGTAACAGACAGACAAGCCACTCAAGCATCAATAACTCTAATATGCGGTGCCTGTAGCCTCCAGTTCTTTGTTTTACCTGGTTCTGCTCCTTATAATTAATCTCTTGCCCTCAGTTTATGCAAGAGGCATGTGGCAGAGGCTGTTATCCTGCTTTAATCCTGCCTGACAAAAACTGAAAGTCTTCAGTCAATACTGGAAGGCCTGTCAAAACAGCATAACAGCACAACATGGGGAGCCCAGAATCGTGTGGTCCTACAGCTAGCAGAAGCAGTTACAGCAAAATCAAGGCAGGGGTTTGAGCTTGGGCCTAGGAATATGTCAGCAAGCTCATGTGAGTTTTCATTTCAGGGCACCCAGCTTCTACCTACTTAATTATCTCTCTTGCCTACTCTTTTTAACAAGATAATCTGCAGATTTTGAGTGAACAGAACCAGGTTCTTCATTGTTCTTTGCGAATAAGAGACAGGCAAACAGTTCATGATCAGTCATTTCAAAGTTTAAAGAATGCTCTTTTATGTTTTCTTCTGAATTGATGTTAATTTAAATAAAAGTGTTGAAATGTGCCTGGAAAGTATATTAATCCCTAGCATTTGGTTGCCTTTATTTTATCCCTTTGTAGGTCTAGACAAGTTTATTTGTGAATTATTTCATTTGAAAGTATCTGTGAAGTTCAGCATATATATAATGGAACATATAGAATGTGAAATGTTCCTGGCTATCAAGCTGAGAACATAAAAAAATATTTTTGTCTGTGAGTGTCATCAGTTAGCTGGGCTACTACAAGATCAGACAGCCAAATTAAAGCAACTGGTTGATTTTCTTATGAAGATTGATGGGAATGACAGAATAATAGACGACATGCAGTTAGTATGAGATGCAAAGGGAGTCACGACATCAGGAAAAGTGCATAAGCTGTGAATTCACAGCAAAATGTTTATTTTTAAGGCATGGCATGAAAAAAAATGGAAGTCAAAGAAAAGGCACTAAGTAAATGTCTGCAAAAGAAGCAAAGGTAAGGTGAGTACTTAGAACTGAATGAGTGGATTAATAGTCTTGGAGAACTGAGTCAACATCAGAAAGTCTGAGAAAGGCAGGGGAGAGGAGAAAGATTGTGACTTAACATGCGAGGAAGCTGTTGAACATAAAAATAGAGATGTATTCATAATAAAAGGATCAATTAAGCACTTTATAGATAGCCATTTCTGTCAGATAAGCTGAGATAAAGGAGAAGTATCAGTCTACAAAAGCTGAAAATATTACTAAAAGTTTTGTAACAGGTTAGAAAATTGGAAGTTATCTGATATATCTATTCTGCATGTTCTGCTGGTGATATAAGGTAAAAAGGTACCATAACCAAGAGAGATTAGAAATGTTACTTAGAAATAGAAATACTGCTGTAGCTTTCACTTGACAGCATGCGGCCAAAGAACATCTTAGTATTTGCAGCTGTGGTTAGGGCACTGAAATGTCTTGGTGGTTGCACTCCAGATGTCACTTGTCATTCATCGTAGTTTCCAGGATGCAGAGAGGGATTCCAGATGAGCATGCAAATGGAAGGACTAAGATGAGGACCCCAAAGACAATAGTTTGGGATCATGTCACATCAAGCTGATTCTGTGCGCCTGTAGAATCCATGGGTGGGATCCATCCCACACAGTCAATTGTTGTTGATGTCAGGTGTTTTCAGAGGATGAATCTTCCACATCCTGCTAAGAGGATGTGGTCACTAGCTCTCTGGAAGTGGGACTCTCCCTGCACTGACAAGAAAGGGAGCTTCAGGTGCCTGGATCACATTTTTCTGTCTAAATTTTAGATTCCCAAGTTAAATAGGATGAGTTCCACGCAGGCCTTTGGCACAAGTGTACAGGTTGGTAAAGACACTCAAATGAAGCCAGAATTACTCAGTTTCTGTAGTAGCTGAAAGGCTGTTCCTGTCAGAATTCACAGCATGCATTAAGCCAAACGCTTGCTGGTAGCAATGGTAAGTACAAAGCAGGTGGTTAAAAACATGAAAAAAATAGAAGTCTACCTGAGGTTGGAGGATGGATATTACATTCAGGACAATAAAAGTACCTGATAAAAAGTTAAAATATTCTTGCAGTGAAAATACCATGCAGTGCATAGGAAAATTAAGTTACATAGTGATTATAGGTAGCATGAAACGAATCCCTGCAATTTTATCTGACAATTGAGGCAGTTAAATGTAATTTATAGCCAAATAGGGAGTCAAATGATTTTCAGCAGAGAACATTTAGTGAGGTTAGAAAAAGTAGATCATGGCAACCTTTTAGAGATAAGAGACACCTCCTGAACAAGGCAGAAACATTGATCATGAGGCATTTTAATTACACTGATATTGATTAGGATAACAGGAATGCAATTATAAAGAAGAACACACTCTTAATTGTTACATATTCTTAGTGCAGATGTTTTGTTTCAAGTAATTCCTTGAGCAGGTTTTATAGTCCAAGGCTATTCCATGTCTAATACTAAGAAATGAGCTAAATATAAGAAATCACATTTAAGACACAGAGTGTCCTGGATCTACTCATCAGCTTATCATTGAGTTTGAAATACTCATGAGAGAATGCTGTGTACTAGAAGTGTTTTGACTTTGAGAAAGAGGACAGTTAAAGAAAGCTGGATGCTCTGAGGAATGTTGATTGGAATTCTATAATGTAAGAGAAATCTCCTGAAGAAAGGGAGGAAACATAATATTTAAGAAACAACTGATGAGAAGGTAATTGAAATTCATCTCAACCAAATAGCTGTTGTGCAGAATAAAGAGTAGAATGTCAAGCAAATTAAATGAAAATATAACAGAATAATAAGTCTAACTCAAAACTGAAAATTGGAGTATGTTTCTCCTCAAACCTTCCAGTCCAATTACATGCCTGAAAGTGACTGCATTTTTCTACCATTAAGAGAGAAAGCCTAAGATAAACAGAACTAGGATATAAGAACACATTGCCAACAACTAAAAGCAGATTAAATCAATCACACCTCTTGCACATCATTTAACTGAGAAAATGTCATCAATGAATTGTCTAATATGTTTGTTTAGCATCTACTACTACTGTTAAAATTCTTGATCTTCAATAAAAGCAAATCAAGCAAACAATTCAGCCATGAAATCGCACAAGCTTTACAATTTATATTTGTTCTTTCCTCTTCTCAGACCGTACAGCAGTTCACAGTAGGTGACCTCCCTACTGTCTAGGTCAGAGACAAAAATCTTTGGCTAAATAGAACAAGAATTTCTGTGTATAAGCATATTGATGCCGAGTGGCTACATAGGAACAGAGACTAGACAGGAATAAGGGAATAAAGGTAAGTATTTACTTTAAAGGCCTTCAAAGGTACACCCTGGGGAGCCAGAGGCTATCTCCAAGTTGGAACCCAAGATGGAAAACAAGACTCGAGTTCTTCACACTTTTATAGGCTTGGTTCATTTGCATATTAGCATAAATTCACATATTAAAACTTTAGCTAATGATGTCACTTCTTCAATTTCTCCACCTCTCTAGATGCTCTAGTTTACACCTTGTAGGCCTAGGACTATCTGAGTGTCCTCAGAGAGGCTTTGTTGTGTCTATCTGGCATAAGAGAACAGCAGCTAGCAGGCTACAAGAAACTTCAGAGTTGCACATAGGCAACATAGGATTTGAAAAATATAAAAATTTAAACCTAAGGCATCATTCCCCCCCCTTTAGAGGCTCGAAAAGGCCTCTACCTTGTTGAGGCTCTATTCTAAATATTCTAAGTATCTACTAATAATATGTGTCTAACAACAATATACATCTAACAATAGTATATAAACAAGAGTTATAATTACAATTATTATGAACAATTCTTTAATCCAGGGCCAGTTTGGTAACCATGAAACTAGGGTGTGGAAAATGTAACCAGAACTCAGTGTGCTAAACAAATTTTGCTGACCTTTCCACTTTGGTTTACATGTCAGTTGTTAGTTCTGTATCCAAATGAATGTCTTTGAATATACTTTGGACTGGAATTATACGCAAATTTTGGTTCCAAATCTGAGTCAGGGTTATCAACTGTGTAGATAATAAGCACAGGAAAATAATAATTTTAACCACATCATCTTTCTTTGTATCGGTCTCTGTTTTCTCAGTAGTTTCAGGAGCAGAAGCCTTCTTAACTCTGGAGTAGTGAATCCAGAGTCCTTTGCTGGCGACTTTGACTGCAGTGAGGGTTGTCAGCAAAATCTGGAACGGTCCTCTCCACTTCGCCTGTAGAGGATCACTGTCCCACCACTTTACACAGACCCAGTCTCCAGGTCAGAAGGAATGTGCAGGCATGTCCAGTCCTATGGGTCTGGATAACACGATGTAATTCGGGAGCTTCTGTAAAGTGGAACCTAAAGCCATTAGATACCTCTGCAAATCAAGCTTCTCCCTCATATGAATTTCACCTGGAACATGTGGAATCTGATATGGCCTGCCATACAATATTTCATAGGGACTGATGTTGTGCCTCCGCCTTAGTTGTATGCGGATCCTCAGTAAAGCTAGAGGCAGGGCCTGAACCCATGTCATGTATGTCTCTTGACAAATTTTGCTAATTTGTGTTTCAAGGGTTCCATTCATACAGTCCACTCTACCGCTTCCTTGGGTCTGTAAGGTGTATGCAGATCCCAAGCAATTCCCAAAATCCAACTAACCTCCTGAATCACAATACGGTCCCCTGTCTGATGACATACCCAAAGGAACCTCAAACCTTGATATTGTGTGATTCACTAAAACTTTCCCCACCTCCTTGGCTGTGTTAGTGTGACAGGGGAACGCTTCAGGCCATCCGCTGAAAGTGTCAACCAATACCAGTATGTACCGGTACCCCTCTTTGTGTGGTAACTCAGCAAAATCTATTTGCCAGTAATCTTCAGGAAGATCCCCTGCCTTGTTACTCCTAACATAACCCTTTTTCTCATATCAGGATTGTTTTTACAGCAGATTTCACACTTGCTCACTAGTGACTGTACAATACCTGTCATTCTCTTTCCTAGTACTACCATTTTTAGATGTTTCAAAAGGTTTTCAACCCCGAAATGTGCGCTTTCATGTTCTCTTCGAGCTAGCTCTCAAAAGATTAGAGGTAGGACTACAACCTGATTTGCAGGTGTAACTGCCCATCCATTTTCTGGGATCTCGGCCTCAAGAAACTTAATTAACTTGTAGTCTGCCTGATCATATTTTGGCAGAACCCTGACAAATCAATCTCTTTTTGTAGAATTACTGCAAGAACACCTTTTTCAGCAGCCCCTTTTGCCGTTTCATCAGCAAAGCGATTTCCCAATTCTGGAGTGGTTTTCCCTTTCTGGTGACCCCTACAATGCATGATGGTTACTTCTGTGCGTCTTCTGATGCTCTCCAAGAGGGCAAGGATTTGTTCAGCGTGTTTGATTCTATTACCTTGAGTGTTCAACAGCCGTCTCTCCTTCCAGATGGCTCCATGGGCATGGACAACACTAAATGCATAGTTACAGTCCGTCCATATAGTTACCCTTCTTCCTTTGCTCAGGTCCAGGGCCCTTGTCAGTGCAATCAGTTCAGCTTTCTATGATGACACATTTGCTGGCAAGGCCTTCGCCTCAATCACCTTGTCCTGGGTTGTTACCTGTTAACTGCTTACCATTCCTCATGAAGCTGCTCCCGTCTGTAAACAGCTCCCAGTCTGGATTCTTTAGGGGCACATCTTTCAGGTTTGGTCTGCATTCCTAGGAAAGCTTGCAACTCTCTTGCGGTGTATGACTCCGGAAGTTGGCAGATGGCTTCCTTTCGTTCCTTGCTGAGCTGTTGGTGTCCATAGAAGATTTTAAGCCCCAAGTAAACCACTGCTTCCTTCAAGCTGTGCCTTGTCTTTAAAGACTCTGTATTCATTCAGTCCCAAAAAGTTTAACAAGCCTACAGTGAGTTGGATGCAGTCATTTCTGGTTTTAGCTGCAATCAAGATATCATCAACATATTGAAGCATAACCCCTCCCAGCTCTTGTGTCTTCCAATCTTCCAATTCCTTTGCTAGCTGATTTCCAAATATTGTTGGGCTATTCTTGAAACTCTCAGGTAGGACTGTCCAAGTAAGCTGGCTTTTCCTCCCTGTCTCGGGATTTTCCCACTAAAAAGCAAAAAGCTCTTGTCTGTTTTTATGCACAGGAATGCAGAAAAAAGCATCTTTCAGGTCTACAACAGTAAACCACCCTAATTTGTCTGTCAGTGTGGCCAACGGATTGGCTACAACTGGGTGTATGTCCTCTGTAATTTTGTTAATAGCTCTTAAATCTTGTACTAACTGATAACTCTTACCATCAGCTTTCTGCACTGAAAGGATTGGCGTGTTATACCTGGACTCACATTGCACTAATAACTCATGTTGGAGGAATTTCTAAATTATAGGTGCCAATCCCCTACGACTTTCTAATTACAAAGGATATTGTTTTTGCCTTACCGGTGTGGCTTCTGGTTTGAGTGCAATGCTCACTGGTTCTGCCTGTTTGGATCTTCCTGGAACATCACTGGCCCACACAATTGGATTGACAGCTTTTTCAGCTTCAGTGGGGATTAACCAGACCTGTCCTGTATAAAAAATGCAGCAACTTTGACAAATTTAGTTTCAGGAATCGTACCCCCTTCCCTTCTTAAAATTTAATTTCAGCTTCCAATTTCTCCAACAAATCCTTCCCCAGCAATAGTTTAGGGGAGTTAGGCATATAAAGGAATTGATGATTTACCCAGGGCTTTCCCAGTTTAAACTTAAAAGGTTGGAAGAAAGGCTGTGTTTCAGTTACCCCTCTTGCCCCAACGACTTGAACAGTTTCATGACTCAGTTTCCCTTCTAAAGTATTTAACACAGAATACGCCATGCCAGTGTCTACCAGAAATTCAATATCATCTTTCCTCAGCTTGGCCATAAATGAATGCTCTGCTGGGGGAGGAACCTTCAGTCGCCATCATTCTGAGTATGAGGCTTGTCCCAGTGGGAGTTGGGGAACTCGGTGTTTTTTCTTCAACATCAGACAGTTGATCTTCCAGTGTCCCTTCTTCTTGCAATAAGAGCACGTATCTTTGTCCACAGGAGGAGAAGCTTGCTTAGGTGGCTTCTCCTGACTAACCCTCTTGCTAGGACGGTGTCTTTCTCTGCCTCCTGGGTCTCTGTGCCAGTACACCTTCCAGGCTACATCTAATAATTTACTTATATCCTGAGTCCTTTCTAACTTTTGCAGCTTTCTTCTTATATCATTTGTAGCCTGACCCACAAACAGATAAGCTAGGTATGTTTTCCCCTCAGTTGAATCAGGATCTAGATTTGTGTATTTGGTAGCAGCTTTTCTCAACCTATTCAGAAAATCAGTAGGAGATTCATTAAAATCTTGCTTCACTTCATAAAGCTGTGACCAGTTAAGGGCTTTAGGGACACCATGCTTTAACCCATATACTATGAGATTTTGGTACTGTTTTAATCTTTACATTTGTGCTGGCACATTTGGGTCCCACCCTGGGTCATCTGTTGGAAAAATTTTTGCAACCATATCTTGTGTCGTCCCGTTAGCTATGCCTGATTCCAGAGAGTCTGTAATAGCTTTATTTACCATCTGTCTCTCAGTGGGATCCAGCAATGTGTCCAGCATAGCTGTCAGATCACTCCAGTCAGGGTTCTGTGTGTTAATTGCTCTTTGTACCAAACTAGCCACTTTGTCTGGATTTTCTCTATATTTTCCCACTATACTCTCCCATTGTTCTAACTCTATGAGGGAGTACGGAACTTTCACATAAATTGGCCCTTGATTACCAACAGCCTGTCTCAGAGAGGCTTGTAAAACTGGCTCCTGTGAGGGTTTTTACCCCCACAGAGTTCGTAAAGTTTTTTACGGCTAGTTTTTGATCTTAGAAAGTCCCATGCCAGAGCCAGTAAAGACGAGAGACACCTGCGGGTTCATGTTCAGGTTGTTTATTTTCTCTTATCTCATAGTGTCTGGAGCTGGCCGCCACAGCAACCAGCAGCATTGAGAATCACCGCAGGAGTGATGCCCAGAAGGGATGTCTTCTCCTTTTTATCTCTTTTAAGAAAACTAACCAGTTTCTACAACGTATTATTATTTATCAATTTTTACCAATTAATTTCTACCTATTCTTGACATGACACTGCTACCTAAGTGCTTCCTTCACCAATCACTTTCACCATCGTCACAGCAGAAGATGGAGGAGAGAGAAGAAAGAAGAAGGAGAGGGGGCAACGCCCTATGCCCTCCATCTTTGCTCTCTCTCTCTCATACCTCCATAAATCTAAAATCTACATTTACACCCTGTGATAAGCTAAACTAATTATACATTTTCTTCCGACCTTGCATTTCTTCTTGTAATGTGGGCAGCTTTCTCCATGGACAAGGATCAAAGATAGAATCCTGGGCTTTTTGCCCGAGTTCTAAATCTGCCTGGCGGGGTTCCAAAACCCCCTGGACAGCCAGAGGGATACTCTGGGCTGCCACAGCTCCCTTTTTGATCTGGTCCATTTAGCAATTGGGCTCCACTCTCTTATAGCTTTTCTCGCTATCTTTCCCCTTTTCTGCCTGCTTAAAGTAGCTGCTACCTCATCTGCTCCTTCAGAGGAGCTACTTGAGCGAGAGCCCTCCAAATCTGAGGAATCGGCTGCGTCAGGTCTGCCCCGGCCAGTTCTGGTACCTGGTATCTCTGACAGGGACCTGCTTTGTTGCAGAAGCCGGTCAGTGTCCCTGGCCCAGCTCGCTTCAATGACCTCATCCCTTGAGCCAGCCGCTGGGCATGTGGCATTATCATGGAGACTCAAGGGTCTGAGAGAAGGAGGAACATCCCTCCCCCTGTGGGAGGTTCCCTCCCTGCCCTCCTGGTAGAAAGCCCTGCCTCCCAGCCCCACTTCCTGGGACGGTGCTGTGAGCTGCACATGCTAGCTGTCTCCTCCCCTCAGTCCCTCCCACCCAGGAGCGACCGGAGGGAAGGGGCACGGGAGAGACAAGGGCAGCATCCACCCGGAAGCAGCCAAGGACACCTGCGCTAACCTGGGCTGCCAGGGCCAGGCCCCGGCCCCGACCACTTGATCCCCCTGTAACGGCGCCTGCGCTGAAACCACTGGAACCGCGGGCAGGAGAGCGGCACCCAGGTCCGCAGGCAGAAGTTGGGGTGGCAAGGCTGCCTTCACTTCCTCCTTTTTTAAAGGCAGGGACCCGTATAAAGCTGCCTCCCCTCCCCCACCCGCCCATGTCCCCAGGACCCCCGCCAGGAACCCCTCCGGCTGAGGCGGTGTTGGGGGAGGAGGATGAGGAGAGCGAGGTGGGGGGACTGCACTGGGGCTGCGGAGGGCCCTGGCCTCAAGGCAGGGGCTATCAAGTCTGTTTCTACCTCCTCCTTGCCCTGCTCCAACAAGTCCAATGTGGACTTCCTATCCTTTTTCTCTTTTTTCTTTAAGAGCAGTATGTGCTCTTTTTTAGATCTTTGTAACTTGGATACAACCAAGAAAAGTCTTGCATAATCAAGTTGTAAGAAAACAGTGATCTTTCTGAAAATGTGATATTAAACTCGATATTAGTTTTCCATCTAGGCTGCCAAATTCAGGCCAGGTTTGACTGTTATCTAATTCATAAGATGGCCAAATTAATCTAGAAAATCGAATTAATTCTGCTTTTGTAAGGGCTTTATCGTTGCCAGTCAATCTTTCCCAGTTTTCCAATACAAGACTCAAAGCCAAGTTGTAAGGTATATCATTCCCCATACAAGAAATATTAGAGCCCATGGTTTTGTGCTTATAAACAGAAAATTCACAGAAATGAAGCAAAGTGATAGAAAGAAAGAAAGATAGCCGAGATAGAAAACTAGGACGGGTAGAGATGGAACTCACAACCACAGGGCTTACAAACTGTGACTGGTTGGAGGTTCCAAGCACTTCCAAATCACTGTACCACCTGGCTTAATCCCAAAGGGAGTTGGCTGCAGTGCTAGCCTCTCATGAGATAGCAACAAACTAACAGAGGGAAAATTAAATGGACTAATAATTTCCCTGGAATTCTTAGTAGTTTCCCAACAAGCTCTCATGAGCTGATAGCAAAGGGGTTTCTCAAGCCCCAAACTAACTGTAAGAGATCTCTTAACACCCAACCCAGGTGCTAACAACAAAATACAACAAAATACTACCTCTGTTCACTTACTCATCACATACTCACGCACCTCTGTGCTGAATCTGGTGAATTTTTGGGCTCTTGGGGGCTTCTCTGCCTCCTGGACTGTAGTAACTACCTCTCCCCTGGGTGCCAGCAGACGGTGGGGGGGAAGCTGAGCTGTATCTTTCTGAGTCCCAGAGGATTTTCGGAAGCCTCCTTGTCCCTTCTGGAGGTGCTGAAGAGCTGATGCTTTGGCTACCTAGAAACAGAGACCAGACAGGAATAAGGAAATAAAGGTAAGTATTTATTTGAAAGGCTGTCAGAGGTACACCCTGGGGAGCCAGAGGCTACTTCCAAGTTGGACCACTGAATCAGAGGAAAAGAAACAGCTGTTCACTGGAAAACAAAGCGCTCAGTGTGCTCATACTAATCCTACCTACTGAAGCAGAACGAAAAGATACGATAAAGAGGAAGAGCCAACATAAAACCAGCCTGAGCCAGTTTCGAAGCTTGGACCCAAGCCAGGTACATAAAGGGCATGCACAAGGAAACGGGGTGAAAAGTTCAAGGGAGGAAGACTATGTTACTTCATCTGAGGAAGACCATTACTTCATCCCGAGACCCCTGCCCAAGACCCCCAGACTGCACTGCGCAGGCGCAGTGCAGATGTAAATGACTCTTGGACTCATTATAATACCAGGCGAGGATAGGCGGGGTTAGGTAATGAATATGTATAGGCGTACGGGAAACCTTAATGCATATGTAATGTGTAACCCAATATATACCGGACTGAATACAGCCGGGGCGCGCATGACTTTGGAGGAGATATCCCCCATGTGTCCCAGCGCTGGAATAAAACATACCTACTTTACTACTAATTTCAGTAGTGGAGTCTCTTTTCCGTAAATCACCACAAGATGGACAGCAAGTCTCGAGTTCTTTGCACTTTTAAAGGTTTGGTCCATTTACATATTAGCATAAATTCACCAATTAAAACTTTAGCTAATGATGTCATTTTTTCAATTTTTTCACCTCTCTAGAGGCCCTAGTTTACACCTTTTGGGCCTAGGACAGTCTGAGTGTCCTTGAATAACAAGCTTGGAAAGGCTTTGTTGTGTCTATCTGGCATAAGAGAACAGCAGCTAGCAGGCTACAAGAAACTTCAGAGTTGCACACTAGGCAACATGGGATTTGAAAAATGTAAAAGTTAAAACCTAAGGCATCAATATCCTGGAGAAGAGTATCCAAGAGATATTCTGTATGGACATTTTCTCTTCAAGTTTAGAAACCTGAGAAATGTTCATCTGCATCCTGTGTTCTAATACTTTGAGGACCTGGCCAAATGCTAGTTCAAGATGAGCCTTAGTGTCTGTCTTAATTCATCTGACGTATCCTAGGTCAGAAAAGTTACATTCAACCGTAATATCCAGAAAGTATTCGTTGTGCTTCTGTTTGAGCAAAATCACTGATATCCTGCAGACCAGATTTACTAGGAAGTCATAGGAGATTAAGTCTTTTCAGCTTGAAAAACTGGGGGTTTTTGTCAGAGAGCAGCACTTTCCAGCATGTTGATGCTTTCTTGGTTTTGCAGAAGCAGGAATTGCTGGAAGGAGTTTCAAAGGATAAATGCTGTTCCCAGGACATAGCCCAAGTACATGTATTATACACAAATGCTTACTTTGAATAAAATGGTTGCTGTGTTTTTACCCACCAGCATTAGCAGGACTCCTCATCTTAAAGACATCACAGATCCTAGAGAATCTGGACTCTCTCCAGAGTCATGTAAACTCCGTCTCCTGCTATAATTGCACTTTATGCTACAGAGCCCTTACATCTGAAAAAGCCTGCAGCTGTTTAATTCAACTGATGTGGATCATTCTAGAAAAAAATTTCTAAGGAATGGAATAGTTGAGGACAGTTTTCATCTTATAGCGACTGTAACCACTGAGATTTCAATTATATGCTTCATAATTAAAACATAATCACAGTCAGTTGGTATACATACATCTTGGTCAACCTCACAGCTGGGTGTGGATCTCTGTGGAAACGAAATCTCTGCCAGTAAAGAGGAATCTGTAAAATTTATGATCTGTAATACTGTCAGATCAAATGTGAGACTGAGGTCTTTAAGAGAGGTAACATGAGCTGAACACACCTTTACCTTCCCACTCTCTTCACTCTGAAGTGGCACAGGACTGGTCAGCTGTATGGCATTATTTGGTCCTGATGGCTTCTCCTTTTGCAAATCAGATGCAAAAGGTTAACTCATAAAGTTAACTTCATTATTGTGGTAGCCTTCTTTACAGATGATCCTGTTCATAATAATAACCTTCCCACAATGTGGAAACGTGGGGCCTTTTTTTACTCTTATATTGTATAACTAATATTTCTCTGTTTTCTCCATATTTTCTAACATTTTCTATAATATTTACCTTTCCACAACATTTCATTCATAGCTCTGAGGCACCCTTATAGTATTAAATCAGCTAAGATACCATTTCCAGGAGATAAATTTACACCTGATAGTATTTACATGCATGACCTTGCATGTGATGCAATTAGAGATCATCCCACTTTGTAATTCTATCCTCTAAGACAACAAGTTCTTCCTGTGGTAATAGATCAGACTTTTGAATTACAGTGCCTCCCAGTTTTCATCTTTACATTCCTCCGCACAATGTTCAAGTGAAAAATTAACATTTATATCAGTTCTTAAATCCCTTTGAGGATCTCTATTGACAATTTCCTTTCAAACCAGGAGTCTCACTTCCTAACATAATCCCTTGTTGTTTAACTTTTGGCCAATTTGTTAATTTTCACATAATTACAGCTGTCTTCTCCATATGAATTAATAGTTTCCCATGTGGCATATCTGTTTCTTTTAGAAGATCAAAGAGATTCTTTTGGTTTTTTAGCCCTACTGGGAACATATACTATCTTATCAAAAAGTGTTTAAAGTTTGCTTGGCGTTCTCATTTTCTCAATTTTAATATCCTTCACAACTTGTTTTGGCATATTGTGGAGAAGAGTACCATTACTCTCTAAACAGAGTCATTACTTGAATCCTTATTATCTAATTTTATGTGCAAGTTATCACAGTTAATCTGTTACTTAGACCATCCAATCGATTATAGTAATTTATTTGAATTTTAAATATTGCTATTCTTATTTCCATACCTCATTTTCACAGGCCATCCTCGGTTGACCCTAGAGATTTATCATGTGTTAGTAGTCAGGCAAAGTAGATAATAGGTGGTTTTAATATTAGCTAGATGGTGTCCACCCAGTACAAATATTGCATTTCTTGCCCCACACCCTCTTTGTTTTAAATAGCTAGTAAATGTTTCTTTTAATTTCCTTCATGAGCACAAAATAAACTCGTGTTTTGGTACACCTCACATTTCAGGATTTGTAAGCTGTAGCTTTCTTTACTGATTATATTAATTTTTCATTCTTTCTTAACTCTTAGCTAATCACCAAAGTCCTGTCAGTAGTGATATTTTACATGCTTATGTCTGGAAATAATGTCAAAAATCTATAGTAAAAGAATAGGTGAAGAGCCATTACAATTTGAATTCATATCTGGAGTACTGGTATTTATGAAAAAGCTTTTTCTAAGGTCAGGTGTGCTTTACTCTAGCTGACTTCACCAAATATTTTCCACAATTCACCAAGGCTTATTCTTTGGAACAGAAATGGCCTAATTTTGCTTTTCAACTTACTTTGAAATTTCATATCAATTTTTTGATATGAACTGAGACTTCTTTGGTCCAGATTTATTTTCTATAGCTAAAGGTGTTAATAATTGAAACTCAACTCTATATTATTATATGAATTTTGAATCTGATCATAGCCATCCATATTTTATTTCTAACAACATCTCAATAGAATTTGTTTTGAAATTCATCCAGATCACATTTTGATATTTTAGTGGTATATGTTTTCTCAAATCTTTTCCCTTTCTGGTCTTTGCACACATCAGTACTCAATATTGCTACATGACTTTCCTCCTTAATTCTGTTTTCTTCCTTTAAAAGACATACTTTAATTTTATTTGGATAATTATTGCACTGTATTTCTAACAACAGTTATTCATTATTATCTACCCATCATGCCAGTAATCCCTGCTTTGGTTTTTTGCCTAAGGCTAAGCTCTTTGCCTTATACATCAAGCATTTGCACTGTTTCTTTTTTCCACCTGCACTTTAACTCCATTGGAAAAAATATTTTTTGTGAGTAAATACCTTGAATTTACTAACGGAGAGGTAACATTTGAGGAAATCTTGGAGCCCTCCAGGCAGCAGAAATGTTCCCAAGTTCTAATTGGAAAAAGATTAATGTGGAGCTGTGCCATCCTCCTGCAATACCGCATCATCTTGGAACACTTTGCTCCTGCGAGTAATTTTCTTCAGAAAAAAAAAAACACATTAAACCGTAGGTGTCCAAACTAATGACAGTATTTCAGTTCAGATTTTGTGTTAGGTTTTGCATCATGTTCCATCACACAGCACATGTAGTAAGATTCATCACATTCCATCAACCAGTTTTGCTAAATGTCAGGCTTTTAATAAAGGGAAAGGGCAAAAAGTTTTAAAGGGTTTGCATTGCCTTGTTAATCAGCACTTGAAAAAGTTTTGAAGAACTCAGTGACTCGTTAATTTAAGAGTGAGTTTCTGGAAGCTATAACATGTCTGAAATCCAAATTTTCCTTTAACAATCAGGAGGCTTCAGCTGCTAGATTTCAAATGTTAAAATGTATACTTATATGTGCTGCAAATCTGGTTTGCCAGGGAGCAAAGTAATTTGTCAATACTGACTAGAAGAAGCTATCATGAGAACAGACTCTGAGAGGTGCCAGTGCTTCCCATAAAACCATCTCCCCGCCTGCTCTACAGGACAGACAAAGTCCAGTAGCAGTCATTACCAGCTATTAAAAAGTACGTCCTCACTCATAAATGAGATGAGCAGGACTGACTGCTCAGCATCACTAGGCAAGTACAGTTGTTGCTTGCCAACCATTACATGACAGACATAAAAAGTCTAAGAAAACTAACAGATGAAAACTTTTACTGTCATTCTTTGAAATTAAAAATAACCTCACCACTTCTTTTTCTGTAATTGATAATTCTTTGTGAGTTCCCTCACAGCATCTAGCATACAGAATTGAACTCCCCAATGCCTGTACACAGTGGGTAGCATTATTTCATCTGAATAGTTCAATTATCCTCTGTGAGGGTGCTTCAGTAACAGCTGCTCAATGGAAATATGGGTGGCAGAATCAGACCCTCAGCTTATGTGGAGTTCAGCATCCCTTCACTGTTTACTTTGATTAACTACATCACTACGCATTTTTGAGAGGAAATGCAATTTTCACTAGCAGTAACTCAGCAACTTACAGTAAAGGGGTAAAAGCTTTCAGCAGACAATTCTGGGTGTTGGAGATACTGCAAGTGATAAAATGATGTATAAAATGACTTGATAACAAACACTGACCATATCTCTGATTTTTCTTTAGTAGCAGACAATATCATCATTCACACAGCTGTGAGCCATTCAAGAAGGTATTATCCTGTGAGTTCTGACATCAAAAAACTTATCGCTTCCAGCCCTACAGTGAAGCAGTTTAGTAAGTAATAAAAATGAGCAGGAAATTTCCAGAGTAGTCTGAGTTGACAGCAGAGACCAAATTTCCACAAAGTGGTACAGTTATATATAATTTATATCTCCCTGCACCATCTAATCCTCCTGAGAAGATTAATTCCAGCAGAAGGCATGCCATGGAAAGACTAAATATCTTGCATCAGGGTCAGCAGTTTTTATTTCTTCCAGAGGTTACTCAGGAATCCTGTTGACAAAGGCCCAAAAAACCCCATATTTTTTTCTTTATGTCATTTTGCAAATTTTCTAGAAGTCCATCTCTATTCCTAATTATGATGAAGCCCCTGGTTTTGTTCTGTCCTTATTTTTCAATGAGCTTTAAGCTAGACTTCCTGATTGTCATTGCAGGACAGGCTAATAGCTAACAAAGAGAACAAACTCAGCAGCAGTCTGTAGTACAGTGAAAAGCATGGCACATCTACTATGACCAAGGTTCAATTCTACCTGTTCACTCTGCTGTTATCCTAACGGTGCAAGAAGTCAATTAATTAAAAGGTAGCTTTGAGCAGAAAAATCGATACTCAATACTCAAATAACAAATATTCTAGAGTTCTGTTTAAATAGCAACATCGTGCAAACTGCTGTGCCAGAGGTACCCTTTGTGAACTATATCCCCAGATCCCCATTTTTTAAAATGCTCTCTTTTCATTTCACATTGACAAAGGAAATAAATCATGGAAGATATGGTCTGTGCTGGAAACAGGCAAAAAAACCACCAAAACCCAAGAACAGGAATCAGTTCTGGACTGTAGACACCTACACATAGATATAGACCATCTGCTAGGTTTCTGGGCTCCTATTTTAATCAGAAGAGTTCAAGTCCTCTATTTAGCATAAACTTCAAGTGGCATTTGAAGCACTTGAGAGTCATGTCTGGCCTTCAGCTCTTCTCCTTTTTCCTTTAAGGTGCTGTATTATATGTGGATATTCTGGACATTCTATGACATCTGAGAGTGGCACAAGATGCCTGCATTCAGGAAGCTGAACTGAAATCCTGGTTGACATGGTTAGTGGCATCTGCTGAGCCAAATCTCCAGGTTCAACAGACCTTATTGATTAAATCTCCCTTATCTATAATGAAGCTTTAGTCACCCAGAGTAGACAATACTTGCATGAATACACATGTGCATTTGAAATGTTCTGAGTGCATCTGGACTGGCAGATGGAAAACAGAGTGCAGCATGAGATGTTTATATTTAGGCACTTGCATCAAGCCTCCTAATTATGTTGGTATCTGCATGTGGATGTTTAAATGTAAGGGCTAAGTCCTACCCAGGATAACTTTAGTTTGCTGAGACACTTCAGCCACATACCTAAGGTAATAAATTGCTATCCTCATTAAAACTGTCTTTTCAAGGGTCCAGCTCCCTTTCAATCATCTTTGAGGGGACAGGTTTTCTTGCAAATCTGGTTTTCCATTCTAAAGTAGCTCCAATATTAAGTTCATCATCCCTCCACTGTCCCTTACTGTACAACGGACATGTTTTAGATGCCTTTTTGCCACCACAGTCTTGTTTACCTTTCAAATCTTGAGCTCTTTCGAGAGACCACTATATCCCCTGGCTCTCAATTTCAACTGGAAAAATAATGGAAAAAATATTTCAAGTAGTATATTGTTTGGAAACCAATTGTTGAAAAAACTCTGTTTGCAAATATTAGATGACTGATTCACTCTGACAGCCCTTCTTTTTTCTTGCCCATTTAAGTTTTTCTTTCTCTCACACACTAGTAGACATACAGCAGTACAGCACAAAAAAACCTCAGCTCTAAAACATAGCCCCACGAGCCTTGGAATTACAGCTTTCAATATGGCCCTCATACAGGTATAGTGCTCTCAGCTACCACGTCTTTTAATGAGATGTGTTTGGTCTGGTTTACAATTGCTGAAATACGATCTCTGTCACAGGTACACAGATAGCCCTCTTCACTCATCTATCATTCCTCATTCCATGATTATTTAATGTCATGATTCCCTATGAGGAAAGTGTATGCAGCATACTCAGACCTCAGTACAGGGTGGGTGATTTTTTTCATGAAACAGGTTGTATTTCCTGAGTTTCACAGAAAGAAGGAAACAATCTTTGTAGCGAAATATCTTTTTCACACAAATAAGCAGGGAGGCTAAACTGCAGAAAATTTCTGTGCTAGTTTATTTCTGATACATATGGATGCTTTTTCTTTCCTTGCTATTGATTTTCCCTGTACTTTGAAACTGTTTACAACTGTGAGTGCTAGCAGACATTTTTGGATTTTCTTTACTCTGAAAAGAAAAATTCAATTTTATCCACCACCTGCCCAACAACTGTGGGCACAGCAGTGTCCCATCCTTTGGATGACTCCATGAAGTACTACAGTTAGAGTAACCACCTAGGATGCTTCCCTGCCTTAATCTTCCTGCCTTTTCTGAGAAATATGTCCGATAGAAACTCAGTTTCTTGTTTCCTGACTGTATTTTTTTATATAATTATGTAAGCATCAGCCCTACTGGGAGCTGTGAGGTGGCAGGCTTCCCACAGAGGGGTGGTAGGTGGGACTGGGAAGTGAAGTATTTTAATTGAAACACTACATCTGCTTTTCTGATAAAGACACTGCCAGTCTGTTTCACTGTGGGTAATTTAGGACTGGAGTTACACTCACCTACAGAGAGATCTTATTCCTCCCTGAATCCAGCATTTTGAATGTTCCATCAAGTTCATCTTTTTCAAGAGCAATCCACATGGAGACAGGTTTTCTACTTCAGCTGTTACTCAACACAAAAACTGGTAAGGACTAATCTGTTGGATTTTTGTGTGCAGGAAATTTCAGCAGTCATGGGAAGAGTTGCACACATAAGGGTGACTCATGGGAACAAGATCTTACCAAGCTGGACCCAAACTACATCATTACCCCGGGGCTGGTATCTGCCAGCTGACCCAGTGGCACACAAGAAACTCTGGAATACATTGGACTGCTTTGCATGCCTAGGATCACTGAGCATGGGGAAGACTGCATTTTAAATGTCACCCTCTCTATATATAACATATTTACCCCTATATAATGGAGAAACTCTGATTTGTTAATTTATTTTTAAAAATAGCTTTAGGTAATACTTCTGGTCTACATAAATCGGCAGGAAGGTTGTAATTTTGTTAAAAACATTATACAATACCATATCCTTGAGAAATTTGATAAGGTCTGTCTATGCCACCATAAACATACTAAGTAAAGCCTTTGTATTAACTTCATTTGAAAGAGCTTGCTGAGAGCTAAGGCACATAACGGTGGAATTGAATTACAGTGGCCTGATAAATTATCAGCCATTAGCTGAATTTCCTTAATTGCCTGTGGGCATGCTTTTAGTCCACCCCAATTGTGAGGTAATAGACATCAGTGAAAGGGATTTTAGAACATTCAAAGCCTACATGACAGTCAGGAGTCTTAATACTTTGGACTGGTGCCCATGCCCTCATATGATATTAGATAGATCAACAACTGATTTTTCAATTCGTGTTTATAGTATTATTTTTGATACATTACTTGAACCACAGGCAAAGAGAAAAAGGTAGAAAAGCAGAGGGACATGAGGGGGAAGAAAGAGATACTGATGAGTCTCAGATTTGGAAGGCATGAAAATCCTTCTCAAAACAGGTTTGAAACAGTCGAAACATATTAAAATACGGGAAGAAAGAGGCGGGGGGGACAACCAACCAACAAAAGCAACAACAAAACCAACAAAATCAAACAAAACAAAAGGCTTGCCAAGATGGAAGGCAGAGGATCTTCAAAAGTGCACTAACTAAAAATAGAGATTAAATGCCTTTATTGAAGAACTACTATGGTGTTTAAGTCCCACTTTGTGTTTACCTGATGATATTTGTCATTGGCTAGCAATGGGCATATGATTCAGTCTATTTAAATAAGTTTATCTATTTTGAAATCTACATGGATGTTTCTGTTGTTCCAGCACATTTCAAAATTGCAAAGTTAACATAAATAAAAATTCCATTGTGAACATTTAATTAGCAATTAAATCACCAGAGTATTTCTGACTAGATAAAAATCTGATTTGATTAATTCATGTGAATCTATAAAGACAACTTGATTATCATTTGGATTTCCATTCACAACTTTAAAACACTGAGCATTCCTATCGCTCATGTCCTACCATGTCATGTAAAAACACATTTAGCAGTATCCAGTACCACTACCTCTTTGGTCTTTACAGTCTTATATTGAGGTGTGACTTTGCAGTAATTTTTTATGTGTAGAAATGGATTTTGATGTAATTACTGTGTAGGAATCAAAGGCTGGAGTGATTAATTGTTATTGTTTCTGAAGCTGGGCAAATATTATAAAATTAAAAATTAACTTCTCATGGTCTTATGTATCTGGATTCTTTCAGACTTCTGACATCTGCTTTCTGTGAGAAACTTTACTGGAAAATTATTAGTTCACATGCTTGGATAGTCATGAAAATGTGAATGATAAACATGGACATGCAAATATTCACATAAGAATATGGCATTTATTTGTGAAGGGGAATACCATTTGACACAGATAAAAGAACTATTTAATGAGGCATAAAAAAAGTTTCAATCATATTATTTGCAGCTAGAGTAAACCATACACATATTACTGAGTTCCAATCACAGCATCACTTCATATGCTACATCAAATATACCTTTTTAAGAAATAAATACTTTTTGGCATAACAGGATTAGATATTGAGTCACTCAGCCAGAGCTCTGCTAAATGAAAATTTGGCTAGATATTTACCAACTAACACTCCATTTATCCCCCTTCATTCACGTGTCTTTTCAGTCCCTCTTTCACATTCATTTCATTTTTCATTGCATGAAGCCCTTGTCAAACTTTCTAAATAACCATCACTTAAAACATCTAAGTGTATGCATGCACTTACACACATTGTACACACATTTCATTTGCACATAGGTTCATGGTGCCTTTAAATAGGTACCACTACTAGAACAGCATACATGAAACAGAAATGGATATTCAGTAGACACAGAGGTAAAACACAAACAAATTATTAGAAATGTGCTGTTAAAATTTGTTAAAGGCAAGAACAGTATTAAAATGTCTCAGCCTAGAAATTTAATAGAGATTTGAATTTACTACAGGAAAAACAGGCCTTTCATTAGTGAGGTTCATTTTTGTTTGACCTCCCAGCCTCCCCACAGACCTACAGTCTCCTTTTATCTGCTACCCCAGTGTGACAGGCCAATAGGTTACTATCAAAATACCTCTTCTCTCTTTGCCTTTCTTCTGCTCCTCAGCCCATTTCTCTCAAAAAATAAAAGGATTTTAAAATTGAAATTCGTTATTTAAATTTCATGTCTTGAAATTTAAGATTTTAAACTGAAGCAATGTACAGTCTTAAAATGTAGTACTCAAGATATATGTAATTTAATTACCAAGGAATAGTGTCCCACAAAGTGTGAAAGAATTATCTTTCATGCGTACAAATATCTGTAATCAGTATTTCAGAGAACCATAGAATGACTTGGGTTGGAAGAAGCCTAAAAGACCACCTAGTTCCACACCCCTTGCCATGGCAGGGAAACCTTGCACTAGACCACCTTTCTCAAAGCCCCATCCAACCTGCCCTTGAACATCCAGGGATGAGGGAACCACAACTTCTCTGGGCAATGTGATCCAGTGCATCACCACCCTCACAGGGAAGAATTTCTTCCTAATAGCCAATCCAAACATACCCTCTCTCAGTTTAAGGCCATTCTTGCTTTACCCGTCACTAAATGCTCTTGTCAGAAGTTCCTCTCCAGCTCTCTTGTAGCCCTCTTTAGGAACTTGAAGGCTGCTATAAGGTGTCTCTGGAGCTTTATTGTCTCCAGTCTGTTGTTTACAATAATCAAATGCAAAAAGCTATGAAGAAGCTGTTCAGCACTAAGCTTCTCCTTACTTGTATTCCCTTTGAACTAAATTTTCATTGCAAGGTAAATTCCGTACTGCCAATTTTTGTATGGATATGGACAGGAAAAGGAATGGATGACAAAGAGGTACAAGGAAGGAAGCAATAGCAGGAAGGAGGGAGGGAAGGAAGAACTGGGGAAGATGAGAGGGAGAGGGGAAGGGAGAGATAAAATCTATTATAAAATTCAACAATCTAAAAAAAACCTAAAACAAAGATGATATATTCTGGAATCAACAATTAGTATTTCTACAGAACAATGAACCAAATGCTTGCAAATGACCTAAAAGTAGGTGTGGGGTGAAAAAAATCACACAGTGTCCAGCATGTCTCCAATTCAATGCAAATGTGAAAAAGCAGCTGATGAAAACACATATCGGCTAAAACAGGTTCACTGCTGATGAGGATGTAGCTCTGTGTTTAAATGAGCTCACCCGCACTGAACCTTATTGACACTTTTTCAAGGCAGGTAAATTTAAGAGGTGCAGAGAACTACTAGAATGCTGACCAGAAACTGGGCACTATCTCAAGAGAGAAGAATAAAGGGCTTTGCTTGTTCAGTAGAGTAAAACAAGACTGAAAAGGGATATGACCATAAACATATCATGAAGGGACAGATGTCAGTGGGTGAAGGGACAGACACCAGTGGGTGAAAGACCTGAAAAGGCTCAAAACTTATGTCAGCACAAAAATTAAAAAGTGTAAACTGAGTATGGTATATACTTAAGCTGTAAGTTACAAGGTTTTGTTATGTGTATTTTGCATTAGCAGGATAATGGATTCATGGCCCCAAGGGGCCTGGTGTGAATTTCCCTTTCCTAACCAAGTTTTACTTTTAGGAGTTTGCGCACAGCTACCGAAAGTTTTACTCCTGGGACAGGCAGTCACCACATTGCAGTTAAACGAAGCTGTCATGGTGAGTTACAGAGAAAAAGGTAGCATGTCAATTAAGCATAATGATGTAGCAATTAGTTTTTCATTTCAACTTTCTAAATATGTGCCACGGAATAACTAAAAGGATGCAAGAAATTTAATCTCTTCATCCTCTATTAAAAACTGGGGTATGTGAAGAAATGAAAAATATTTGACTACTCAGAAGATCTATTTGTCTTCTTTGTTCAGCATCTCGTTCTATTGATCACTATCAGTGCTGACAAATAGCTTGAAGATGTGATCCTGAATTGATATTTAATTAAAATGAAGATCTATTCTAATTGTATGATAAACACATCAGGGTTCTGTATATAAATAATGTCAACAGATGTGGGATAAGAGAGGAATTTCAAATAAGTGTTAGAAAGTTTGCAAAGGGGCTAGGGAGCAAATCATGCAGAGAAAAGCAATAATTAAATTCTGTCTCTAATTTATTTTTACACTGGATTCCACTCTTATTACAATGAAGTTTAAAGACTGATTTCTTATTCTCCTTGCTAGAATGAATAAATTACATGTACAATATGAGGTTTAGGGGGGGTTAAATCACAAAAGTAATGTTTTCTTCATCAAAGTGTGAAACTTATTTGTTTTATGAGTAGAGCATGTGTCTTCATGACATTGAAACTTACAAAATGAAATTACTAAAGTGCCTTATAGAGAATGGTGTTTTTCAGAGAACATTTTGGCTGTCAAGCCTGGTCAGCAACTTTCTGTCACTGTGCCCTTTCTCCAAACTCATATATGTCCTTAATAGGGAGCACTGAACTGATCTGTTGACTACTCGGAAGTCTCAGTCAGTTTTCCCTTATCAGAGCCTCTACAAGCAGATAGGAACCGCCTCACACTTACAAGCCCTGATTTTCATGGCCTCAGACACCCTGGTGTCTTCTGGAGGGACAGCACAGAGGAATTTAAGCAATTCAGGAAGTTCCCATAGTTCACTGATGGTAACTTCCTCTTCTCAGAGATAGAAGAGTCAATAAAAGAGGTGCTGTGCTGGACTTCATGCTCACAATGAGCAGCTTGTGGGGGATATGAAGGTCAAAGGCAGCCATGGCTGCAGCAACCATGAGATGGTGGTGGAGTTCAGGGCAGAGAGAAGTGTAAAAAGCAAACACATACCACTTGAGAGGGGGAATGAGGAAGAGAGCATCAGACATTTGTTAGTGATGCCCTGTAACAGGACCAGAGGCAAACAGCAAAAATTGAAATAGAGGAGGTTTCTCCTGAAGATCAGGAAGCATTTTTTCCTGCGAGGGTGACTGAGCACTGCCAGAGATTGCCCAGGGAGATTATGGAGTCTCTATACTTTGAGATATTCAAAAGCCACCACATTGTCCTAGGCAACTCCCTTCAGGTGATCCTGCTTGAGTAGGGGTGTTGGACCAGATGATGTACTGACCTATTCTCTTCCTTACTGATACAACAAATACCTGCAGCATCCTCCAAACTAACAGGTTTTGGTAGTACCTGTTTGAACAAATAGTTTGTGAATAGTTCTCATACATGAGTGAAGAAAAAGTCCTCAGGAGTAGAGTGTAGGGATACACTCATCACAGCTTTTATGTGTTTTGTCATTATTTAGGGAAAAGATCAAAGAGAAAAAAAGCTTGAAGAAAATTATCTCCGTAACTATATGGTCTGTGTGTGAGTTTTTCCCCCTCAGCTGGAATTCTAGGATTTAAATTATATTCAGTAGGAAGGCTTCACTGTTTTGACTGGCACTGAAAAAGTACTTGAGAAAAATATGTGTTTATTAAATCAGAGTTCTCAAATTTCTGTAGTTTTAGTAAGTGGTTTTAAGTAATTTTTTAAATTTTCATTTTAAGATTTTTATTTACATACCACTTTCTACTGTAATTTTTACTTCAAAATGACAAATCTTCCCAACGCAGTCAGCCTTACGCAGAATTTTTTATTTTTCTTTCTTATCATAAGTGTGCTTAACCATAGTGTAATTACATTAACTGCTCTGTCATGTTTATCTTTGCAAGGACAAAAAGCCATCAAAGGTAATCATGTCTGAAGTAGAATGCAATTACTAACCTGTGAATTATTTCTTCTACTGTGGGATATTAAAATAGATCTGACTTCAGCCCTGTAACCTCAGTTAATGTCTGTAGGAGTTACTTTTCCCCTTTGTGTCTCAAAGCAGAGAAATGAGATTGCCTGGGCTAAACACTAAGGTGTGAAAGCTCCACTAACTTCAGTCATTGTTTAAACAGGAAGAAGGCATCAGTCTAAATTCCAGAATGAAAAGGTTTTCGCACCAAAAGCCTTGGTAACGTAGCACAGACGTGGTTAAATTATCACAGAGAGCTAAACCATGGGAAGTAAATGTACCTTTTAGTGAAAGAGCTTATTTTTCTGTGTTTTACCTCAGTCAGAGACATGCAAAGAATAAGAAAAGAGTGTCTTAGGTGAAACACATTCAGCTGAATAGCTGGTGCATATCTCAGCCTTAGGGAGAGGTTCCTGCATAGACAGGTGAGGTTTGGGGGTGCATCTTCAGGGGTGTGTATGTGTGTGCATTCATGTGCCCTCACCCACATCCCTGAACAGCCAGACTGTCTCTCGTCAGCAATCTGGCTGATAATTTAATAATCATTAATATAACAACACCAGCTTTTTTCTTTTAACTCTACTGTAAAAGCTTTGCTGGATTCCTGCTTCCATATGCATTCATTTACCCTCCTAATGATAAATGCATAGCACATTCAATTTGGCTCATATACTTTTTTACTTTCATTTTTTTTACCCAAAATATATTTTATCTCACCCATTGAACAGTGTAAATATATTTCACTCAGTTATAGGAAAGTCCATGGTAATTCACTGTTGCCTGAGGCTCTCTGAGTTATACCTCTTTCACTCTCATGACAAAAACATGGTAAGAGTGCTTCAGGGGTAATATTTTCAGTGGCAAGATGTACCTAGAAAACTATACAGTGCTAAAAAATAGAAGGATCCTCTCATAGACTGGCTTTTCTTCCTAAGATTTTGAACATTCCCATGATATTCCCCACAGAAAATGTTGTTTCTCCAGGTGAAATTTTGTTTGGTTGTGAAACATAGCCCAGTACAGGTAAAGATTGACTTCTATATTTGAAAGAATAGGAACATAATAGTTACTACCATCTTATTTTCAAATCAGTAGAAATAAGGCATAAGTTTATCTGGGGATTTGTGCTCATTCCTTTACTCTTTAAATATCTACATGGGTAAAAGTTTTCTGGAAATCTAGTGGTACAATTGTTTTTCATCAGGAAATGCCTGTTGGAAAACAGGCAAAATGCTTTGTGAAAACACAAGAATTTTCGCTATGTTTCCTTATAAATGGACATATGGAAAGCCTTCAAATAAGACCAAAATAGAAGTTCTTTACCATTTCAAATATAATACCTATTTCTGTTTCAAAATTTGCTGTCATGCAATGTTAATTTTATACGCTAGGCTAAATTAGCACCAGTAAACAAGAAGTTCATTTATTTAGCAAACTAAACTGGACTGCAAAGCAAAATACATTTGAAGCATTATTTATATATGAATTTAAAGAGTTAAAATTATTATATATCCCAGAAGTGTTAATTTCACTTTCTTGAAGTTCTTGTGGGTGTTTAGATGGGCAGAAACACTTAGCTTTCTACAAATTAATGCTCTTTATAAGTGAAAATTAGTAATCTGTTTCTTCTATAACTCTGGTCATATTACAGCTTGTTCTCATTCTCTGATATTATAATTTTTTTTAATATTTGTTAGTATCATAATGTGTTAGGCATTACTCAGAAAGAATTAAGACAATCCCTGATTCAATGAATTTGCAATCTATGTAAAATATTGTAATATTAATAATTATTTTACCTATGTACTGCCACATTAATATCTGTTCTCTATTTGATCAAGACCGATATGCAGTGTTAATACAAGATCTGTGGAAATTCACTGTAAAGGTTAAATTCTGTATCTTCCTTTTTTTCTTCCTTAATTTGTTGTCATATCTCCTAATTTCTTAATTTTGTATAATAAGAAATAATGCAATAACATGGCATAGCTGCTGATTTTTCTTCAGTCATAGGAAAAGCACTGTAGAGACAGAATAAAATGTGCTGGATACTGTAGAAAGAGGGAAACAAATGAGTCTGGTAGAATTAGGTTAGTAAGTAGTAGTTAATTCCATTAGTGATATATTTTGATTTCCAAACAGATCTCGTGAAGAAATCCAGTATATTTTGAAGAAGGCAAGGGTAAACCTATTGATACAGACCTAGACACTATGAGCTCTTACTTCTATTTGAGGAGCCGTATTGAGTTATTATCCAAACTGATAGTGGTTCCATAAAAATAGAGGTTGGGAATCTTAGGTTCCTTTCTTTCAAACAAATTCATGAAGATTTCAGAAACAATCAGTACAGAGCCCAATCACTACCTGACAGCCAAAATACATACACATAGATCAAAAAGACTTTTTAAAAAATTGGTCTGCAAATAGTTTTATAGAGTAAATTAATTTGGTCCTTAATTACTACTCCTTTTACAGTGGTTTTCTGCATACCTTCAGCTAGCAGCTAAATACAAATAGGAAAACCAAAGGGATTCAGCGGAATTATTTGTGAGGTATCCATGGACAGTATATTCCTGTTTTGCACTGTACATCTCATTCTAACTGGTACATTCAAATGTAAGGAAGAAAAAACAGTCATGGTGATACATGCATCAGTTCAGAGGTTCTGATTCAGTTACCACATATTCACAACTCTTTACAAACCACTAAATACTCAAAAATTATAGAAGAGTGAATACACAAAGAGGGAAGGGAAGAGGAAAGACACAACAAAAAGTCATAGCCTTTTAAAAGATTATTATCAAATAGAAAGAAAGTCTAGGCTTCCCAAGATAATAACCACGAGTTGTTTGTCCATCTCCAGGAATCCCAATAGTAATAAGTTTGGTTTTCAGCTTCAGAAGATAATTTCTCAGCATTTTAAGAATAGGTATAAGAAAAAATACTCTTCCCATCAATTTTTATTATCTGAATATGAGCAGCACAAATTCTTATACGGTAGCTAAATATTTCCCAATGGTATAAACAAATTAATAGCTCTGAAAGATGTGTCTTTTGTTTTAAATTATTATTGTGGATACAAAAAGCCAGGGACTAAAAAGATTTTGGTTTAAATGAAAGAACATAAGGAAAAGAAATCAATAAAAAGTTCAGTCTATCTGTGGAATATCTAGTCCCAGATGTTCACGACCAGATGCTGCTTCTTTTCCCTCTTTTCTCCATCCCCTTTATACTTGCTACTAACCAGCTATAAATTCCTCCTTCATCCTTATGCCTTCCATCTTTGTTTTCTCCCCTGGAAGCCCTAGAACAAAGGACATTTCCTGCCCTCCCTGCTGCCAGTGCCCTGCAGAAGGCTGCAATCCTGACACAGGCTCTAACACTGGCAGGCAGTTAGAGAACAGAGGATATACTGTCTTGGGGAGCTCAAACTCACCGTGGAGTGGCGGGAGAACAGCTCAACAGCAGGAAAAGTACATTTCTTTGTATTTATTTAAGCTCTGCAGTAGCTACGAGGAATAAATCTGAGATCAGGAGGCAGTTGCCCCTTTGCTGCCCTGTAAATTATATTCTTGCCAGGCCATTGTGTAAACTCTTTCAGTTTCCTGAGAGATTTCCTGATGGGTCACAGTACTAGAAGTGACACCTACAGCTATTGGAAATAATGGCCCATAGCTGCAGCAAAAGAGAATTAACGGCAGCACTTTTTATTCAGGAGAACAGCCTCGTAATCCGTATCATCACTTCAGAGTGAATTCATACAACAAAACCAAACAAGAAGATAGACCGGTTGTTTGCACTGTGAGTAAAATGAAAATACCATTTCTTTCCCCCCACATTCTATCATCATTATTTTCTATTCTTTTCTCTCCTTTTGAGAAAGCAAAACAGTACAGATAAACCTAAATGGATCTGAATAAGAATCACGGTGTTGTACTACTGTAGGCACAGCTTAGAGAAAACTCATTTCTGTCACCAGTGAGTAGTTGAGGGATACATTGCTGAAGACCTAAGCTTTTTTTCTACAGAAGTGATATCAATATGTTTTTTACAGAATCCTAACTGCGATTTCAGTCTCGATCTAAAAATAAGAAAATAATTCTTCATGACACTTTTTCAATATTGGTGTAGATCTCTCCTTTTATCTCTTCTACAGGATGTGTCAGCTAATGCAGTAACATTTTATCTCTCATGTAATGCTCTGGATCTGATGCACCCAACTAAGCTGTGTTCCCACAGGCACTGTGGGTGAAGGAAAAGTCTGGTTTAAATGGAGACAAGTGAAACCTGAATATTGCCCCTATCAGGAAATTCCAACAATATAGATCACATGTATGTTGTCGTCTTGTGTCATGCCCATGAAGATACAGATTATATAGCATGAGTGGCATTTGGCTTCAAATGAAGGCATCTTTAGCTGTGTGTCATAATTCCCATTATGCTGAGCAGAGATCAAGGGCTCCAGTCAGTGTCACAGTTCATACAGGTATCCAATTCCCTTTTAAATTGCTTAGGGTACCTGTGATGGCTTCAAAGACTTGGTAAATATGTCAGAACATACACAGGAGAAAAACACTTTGCGAGACCAGTAGCTGAAGGATGAGACACCCAAAGAAGGCTTCTTCAACCTCTCTAACTGACCATGTTCAATCAGCTAAATTGCAACTCACATTGACAGTGAGCTGAAACATTTTCTGGGCTCCAGTAACTGTATGGATTAAATTTCTATCGATGACTGTTCAAATTTCCAAGCAAATCCCTCTCTCTTTCTCTAGACTCATGAAGAGTCCTGTGGAGACAGCTGAACTAGCTCTGTATAGGAAACAGTTTTGACAGGAAAAGATCAAGCTCAAGTTCTGGGTTTATTTCAGCCTTGGGGGCTGCCCTGCAGCACAGCCATCCTGCTTGCCCCTCCAGCAGCTCTGTCCATGGATCTCTAGAGAGATATGGGCATAGGAAGCTTTTTGCTAATGAATGTACCTGGTGCTGCCGATTTATTCTCTCTCATTCCCAGTAACACACGTCATTATGCTCTGACGTTATTGCTGCCATCTGAATTGTAAAAGTTTTTTATTTCATGGGTAATTTACAACATTTAATTTAAATACCTTGGAAACCATAACTAGCAAGTAAAGAAAAGAATATCTGCATAACTTGTTTGTTTCTCATTAAACAGCAGAATCCTTCAGAATTCATTACTATTATTAAAACTAAAATGATCCAAATATACCAAGTTCATTTGAGGTTGTAAACTCTGTCAAGTTTCAGTCAAATATTATTGGAAGTATCCTAGACTAGAAATCAGATAAAAGAAGGTAAATTAAAGAATTTTTCAGAGATCCTTTGTAAAATAGAGACTTCCTAATGAAGGAAGAAAATTATTAAAAATAGATGTAAAAAATAATGACAAGTACCTGATGCTATTTAAACAGACAATAATCATCGATTAAAAGGAAGGTTTAACAACTGTGTTTCATCACAAAAAATATATTACCCACTTTTCACAGTCTGAAACCTTCATCAATCAATAATAGATAATATTTACTCTCTCTCCTGCTGGGGAGCCTTTTTTTATATTTTTAATGGAATACATTGAATGTAGGTTACCATAGTTACAGCATAATTTCAGAATGAGTTTTGTTTTATCATAATTGCTGCATATTAGTATATAAACAGCTGAACTCTGTCTTCCACGGTAGCACTAATTTGTGCCTAGAGAAAATTCTCTCCCCTCTGATAATCGAACAACAGCTTAAAATATGCTGTAAGTTTGTGGTCTTCCCCAGAGGGACTGGAAACTTTCTGCAAGTCAAGCTGTTTGTTGTTTAGAGCCTGGGACTGCTGGTATTGGCAGCATAGAAAGGTGAAGCTGCAAAAATCCATCACCAGCAGTAAAGGGAAATTAAAAGTGTTCCCTACCCCACCCCAGACATGCTGAATTATAACTGTAATACTTCCCATCACTATTGTTTCTGAGCAGACCTGAACACTAATGAATTTGGCTGGGATTTTTACAGAACCATAAGAGAGTTCAGAAACTAACAAGGAATGCAACATAAGCTCTATAAAGATTCCAGCTTTTATCATCACGATGTTTTCTAACATGGAAACTATTGTTCCCTGGTTACAGAGGTCAGGAAGGAAGAGCTTCTTCGTCATGCATTCCTTAATCCCCACAAAGACTAATACTCATCAGACACCTCCTTTATTCTTTAGAGAGTGGAGTTGTGTGAGTAATTTTTTCCAGTGGGAGTAATTGGATTTTTAATCTCTCCCAGAAATATTGAAAAGCAGGACATTGCAGCATCATGGAAAATTTATGTATGAAGTAAAAGGTAAAAAGCCTGAGATCTCAGCTATCAGCTGAAGTGCTTCCTTCAAGGAGTTACATGTGCGGAACTTCCACTGCACTCCCATATTGCTCCATGTTGAGAAGTCAAACAAAACTTCATATAATATGCTGAGGTACTTGAAAAGCCAACATGTCTGAAATGGTGGCTGTTATGTTTCCCTGAGCAAAAGAGAAGTCTTCCAAAACTGGTCAATGACTGACAGCCCAGCGAGATTTTGTTTTGCTTCTTTTTAAATGCCACAATCTTGCAAGTAAAATGAAAATGGAAAGATAGTATGTTATATACAATATGGAAGGACAAGAAACTAATGTCAAGTCAAAGATTGCCTTCTCCAGTGTGACAGCAACTGCATGGATCTGTGGATTGCAGGAGATAGTAGTCTTAAACGTGCTACACGTTAATGACTTCAGTTTTGTAACAGAAGATAACTCAAGTGCCACATCACATAATGAATCACTGGGAAAAAAGGACTTTATCTTAGTAATGCCTATTGTTTCCCTCAGAATCAAAAAAGAAAATATTTTCATTAACATTATTAATGACAAATTACTTATAAAATCAATTTGTCTAGTAGTATTTAATCTTCTTTTCATATTATCTTTTTAAAGCTTATGTTTTGAGGATTATTGTTATCAAGACAAAGAATTAAGGCTTCACATTCTTGGGTTTATTCCTACTCCAGTCTAGAAGGGCCATATCTTCATAATCTTCACCCTTGTGATTTTATGGACAAGAATGTTCAAGAAAATATCTATTTTCCTTTTGAACATGAACTTAGATATTTACACATCAATATTCTTCCCTAAAATGCTTCCTCCTCCTTAACAAGGTGATTTACTCAAGCCTAGTAGGTACATAGGGTCCAACACACAGCATAACTTTTCTCATGCAATTAGTAAAGCTGAGCACTTTGACTCACATCCAGAGCTGTCCACAGGTCATCCAGGAAGAGAAAATAGGTGACATCTATTGGATAAACTGCTATTTCTATCTCATCCAGCTCCAGTTTGGGGCCCATTTACTTTGTGTTTAGAGTTACAGCTGGCAGAATAAGTGGGTTTTGTCAAGCTCTGAAGAAGAAGCAGATGCTTGTGCCCACCAAGGGTGCCTATTTATTACTTTTAATGCATCTTTTGATGTTTAGTTCATTTTTCTCCCATTATCCATTCTCAGGTCTTTCATCTAGCAAAATACAATACTGACTGCAAAAGTGCATCATGAGACCAGTAAGATTTATGTATAATAGTGAACAAGCACGCAGAAAGTCAGTCTTTATCCTCAAATATTTTATCACGAATAGACAAGTTCAAGACAAAAGATGGGGAGAAAAAGCAGCAGAGTGTCTTGTCCAAAATTACATAAGAACAGAGACCAATCTCCTTCATCCTATATACTCTTTATAGACAGCTTTATGGTGACTTTTTCACTAGTGCCTTTGATGAATGTATTTTTACCAGTTTTCTCTTTTTAATTCCATACAAAAACCCCCAGAGTATTTTAATGCCTAAGTTTCATGAAACAGAGACTGAAATTTTCAATATCACTCAGCAGTTAACAAACTGTTCCTTAAACTCTTGGCCTTTTTTTCTTTTTTTTTTTTGAGACACAAATGAGACATGGAGCACCATGAAATATGCCTAGAATATAAGGCTTAGTTTTGGCCACTAATGTGTAGCAAATTGGTGTCTCCCACAAACTTCATACAGAATCAGGGCTCTCACTCACAGCATGGGACTTCCAAGTTTTTCTGGACTGAGCTCCTGTTTCATAGTATTTATTTTAGTATTCTTCATATATTTGTTCTCTCCTATAAATTCTCTTCTTTCTTCCATATAGCACCTGTATATGTTAATACAGACTAAACCAGTAACTGATCTGCTACATATTTTCTTTCTCCCTCAACTCTACACAACAAAAATACAGAGATGAAGAAATAGACACTGGTAAACAAAGAATCACAAGTGTGTAGAGAAGGCACTGTAAGTAAGAAAGGATGGGGGAGGAGAAAGGGAAGAGGGAGATTGTCCTTTAAGAGGTATTGAACCATTGACCTTAAGAGCTTTTTATTCTGGTCCAGAGAGAAGTTTCTAAAGTACCTTACCACAGGAAAGAGATGAGAAATTTTGAGGGCTATTGAGCACTGAATTCTCATGGTGGCTCAGCAAAATGTTACTTAGAGCAGGTGTTTCTGTAATTGTGATATATTGAGGAAGTTTGCAGTGTTCAATATCCCCTCAAGACTTGCTAATACCTCTCTAATGTCTCTAGAAATAGTATGCTGGACTGCCAAAGAGTACGGAATAAAATGTCTTTCAAGCCTGGTTGAAGATATTTACAATTCAGCATATGTTTGTTGTAGAGCTGGCTTTTTACAGAAATGAGGAGGAGGTTTGGAACAGGCTCTAATAGAACCCACCTTAGTGCAAGTGACTTTCATTATTTAAAAATTTTTGAGGCTACTATTATGGACCCTCGACCTTTCTCATCTCAAACAGAAAGGGAGAGCTTTTATTTCTCAAGCAGAACCTTGGCTGTTTAAGAGATCAACCCGAAGGGCAGGAAATCCCCCATAGGGCAGGTGCAGTTTTAAGGCTCTAGGCCCACACATCGTGAGAAGAGTTGGGAAGCAATCTTTTCCACAGTTTTAAATCCAGACACTATTATTATAGCATAAACATAATATGGCCAATTTGCAATTTCAATTAACAATTAAACTATAACTATTTAATAAAAATGGAAAACAGATGGTAAAAATAAAATAAAATGCCCATGGCTATCAAATTTGCTCAGATTAAATGCAGGAGCAGGAAAGAAAAACACATTCAATAAAAAATAAAATATTTACCACCCCTGAGGAGATTTGGGAGGACTAAAAGAGGAAAATGACCAGAATGCATTCTCCCAAAGTAACTTAAGCATTTTTTTTATGCTTAGATTCCGTAGTTCTGTACTGGAACTTTGACAAATCTGTAAATAGGAACAAATATATAGAATACGAGAAAACTTTGGTGCAACAATGAGGCAAGTGACACTATTATGTATCATTAAGGGTTTAACACTGTAGAAAGTACATGAATCATTTAATGGGCTAGGGTATTTTGTTATGTTAAGAAAAATTGACTAAATTAGGAGAAAAAGGAGATGGTTGGGTTTTTCACAGTCTCAAATATGTAGGCTTGATTTTGTGCTTCAAGTACAGCAGGTACATGAAGCCCTGACAACCTTCAGTGGGAGTGAACTGTAAATAGCCATGGAACACAACAAGGTCACAGTTTCTGACCTCTGTGATTATCCAGGGATGTTTTAGTTGCTGCAAGCCATTTTATTTCAAATGAAAGGTTCAGAATGGAATTAAATTCAGTATGTTATTTCATGCTAGACCTGGGCAAACTATTCTGGGGAAATATTTTAGCTAAAAAATTAGACCCTTTTTTTGTTGGCAGATTATTAGTAAAAGTATTATAATCCCTATAAATGTGTTCATTTTCTTTAAACTATTAAAATGCTTTGTACAAATATTTTTCAATCAGCTTGCCTGTTGTAAACTTTTCATTTAATTATGTCCTTGACTATTCAGTATGCATTATTTCTTATTCAAAGGGTGGGATTGGCAGCCTCAGTTTCCTAGCAGTTGCCCTCGCTATTTGCCTGAATATCTAAATTTTCATAAATGGAGTAGAAGAATAGCTGGGGTAAATAAGAGGTATCTGCATTCATAAGCAGATGGGTTTGGGTTTGCAGTATTATTGGTTAATGAATGAAGAAGATCCATTCCCAAATCATCTTGCTAACAGGAACACTGGCCAAATGTTCAGTGCGGGTTTGACATGTGTCATTTTATCAGGTTTTACACAAGTCCCTTTAGTCCAGTGAGGCACCTGAATCCCACATTGCCATGGATCAACAGCCCTTCTTCTTAGGTGTAAAACAAGCCAGGATATTTTGCTGCTAATCATGTCTCCCCTCAAGGACTACTGCCTTTGGCTGTAAATACAGCAGAATTGAAAAGCAATTCAGGACTTGCCAGAATGCCTGACAGTTTCTTCTGCATTTTCCAAGCTCAATTTCAGACAAACAATACCATGATGATATAGAAAGTACTCAATACCAACATTTCAAGCCTCAGCAGAGAGAACAGAACTGATGATAAGGTCCTTAATCAGGATGCATGAACAAGCAACAATTCAGTTTACTCTTGCAAAGCTGGGCTGGGACACATAAATCTTCCCTTAAAGCTACAGGAGCTGAACTAAAACAAAACAAAACAAAACAAAACAAAACAAAACAAAACAAAACAGGCAAAACAAACAAACAAAAACCCCACACAAAACCCAAACCTGACCCTTTTTGAGCCCATTAGTTCAGATAAACCAAACCTGAAGGCTTTTCTGCAAAACTCAAAACCTCACATTCTCACATTTTCCAAGTAATACATTGCACCTTCTGAGCCTTTTTAATATTGTAGTGGTTATGACTTTAGTTGCTGTTTCAGATAATCCTTAAACATCATACCTAAACTGGTGACAAAATTGACAGAGGCAATTCTAGCCAGTCCTATCACAAGGGGTTATATGACCAGCCATGATTTTACCCTTTCACTCCACACACTAGTACTACAGAGCCCAGAGAGGAGCTCTGCTGTTATACAGCTCTGAAAACCACCTCTCCTGAAATGGAGGGTATCCTGCCCTGAACAGTGCTTTCATCTGAGTGTGTTCCCTGTCAGCAGAGATGTGACCAGAGCCTGTAGATGGGGAGAGATGTGCCTGGGCCTCAGTGCTGGACAGATCCCTTGTGTGAGCTGGGTAGTTGTGTCCTGTAAAATGCAGTGTGCAAGCCATGAGACCTGGTGCCAACTGCCACATGACTTGTGGTCAGAACATGAGTTTTAAGAATTCTACATATATGCTACAACACTCCCTATTGGAACAGATACCAGAAAGTGGTTTAGGGATTCCAGTTTTCCAAGTTTTCTCTCACTCTATCCATCAGTTCAAACCTCAGCTACAGCTAGTTGGCAATTTTAAACAAAGGCAAAGGCAGATGCTGCCAGAGTGCATAATGCTGCAAAATTCTATCACCATGTTTCTGCATAGACTTGTCCACTGCCTTGTTGCTGCATGAGACTTTTTAAAAAGGAAAGGCACTAACTCTTGGTGCCTGGACTAGCAGAACTTCTCTTCCGTTCCTCTTCTGCCCTCTCTGTGCAGGATACTTGGCTAGATGGGAGCAAGGCAAACACATTTCAATGATGGTAATTTAAGCTGGGAAAAGCCAAATTATAAAGTAATGTTATAAGACCATAATTACCCTAGAACTGTGCCTCATGTTTAACAATAGCTGACTGCAGTGTCATTAAAATAATGACTTTCAGATTTGCCAAGGCTTTTATTATGAGAAATCTTGGCCACAAAATCTTATAGACCATTTTTTTCAATTGGTTTAAATTGGTGTACATCCACTGAAGTTGCTGCATGAAGATATGACCTTTATACTCAAAAGACCCAAAACATTCAGCAATTAGGTAAGCAGACAGAGCTCTGGTAACAATGGATATTATGACACATGGCTCAAATTTTCTCAGAGGAGCTGAAGTTATTTAAGCTGATATACTTAAAGGTACAGAAAATTTTGAATATATATCATTTATGGGGTCATTTTCACACTTATTTAGACCTGTCACAGAAGAACAAATTGACAAAATATTGTCAAACGTCTGAATATATGCAATTTTAAAGATGTTGACTCAGAGAACAAATCTAGTCTTCTTTTCTACAGCCACCCTTAACAGCCTCTCAGATAGTGACAACCTGATGACCATACCATGCTGTTACATTTTCCTTCTGTTGAAAATATGCCTAAAATACTAATTTGATCATCAGAACTTGTCATACTTTTTTGATACAGTATCAGCAATACGTATGTCTTTGTTTTTATCAGGTTGCTACCACAGAGCAAATGCTACTAATTCAACACTCACTCTCCTAGAGGAGAGGCTGTCCTGACTTTGATATATTCACATATCTAACATAGGCAGAGCAGTGATATGGCGTTGAATGCTGACTTTTTACTGAATTCTACTATAGCTCAGATAACACCTGATTTTTCTTCATGGTTCTCTCCTGGGGCCATAGGAGAACCACCCAATCCAGCCTCCTGACCGTTGCTCTGTCTTTGAATTGCTGCCTTATCCCTAATTGACTTTTTGAATTAATTGCATTATGGACACAGCCTGACTGCACACACTAATAGGCATTAGAGTATCCACAAGAGCAACATTGGGAAGGGAAGGGAAGGGAAGGGAAGGGAAGGGAAATGAGAAATAGAGAGGCTGAGAAACAGCTTAAGAATGCCACATGAAAAGCTTCACGGGGACATGGACAGTTACAAAGTATTTGCACAAAAAACCACCTCTGTCTAAGGTATGCTGGTATCCTATGGTAAACTCCGCATTAGTTCACAAAACTTTTGTTTCAATGACTATTGCTTATTAACTAATATTGCTTATTAATTAATATTGCTTATTCTCAGTGTGGGACATTCACAGTGCAGACTTCCTTTCTGCAAAATTAGTGTTTATGGAATTTCGTCTTCTGCTCAGCCCTGTTACCGTCAAACCAGTTGGTGCCACTTGTGGTGAAAGTATGGATCTGCCTGGTTCTTCTTTTATTTACTATTAGTCAGTAAACCTCACCTCTTTGCTTGAAACTAGATAATGGATTTAAAAGATACTGAAGAGAAAATAGTCTGACAAACTAGTGCAGACACAAAGACCCATTTTCTTCAAATGTTAAGCTGAAAATCATTGTCTTTTTTTCCCCCTCTGCTTAGTCAACCAAGGAATTAAACTCAAGGAATTGGGTTGTTGCTCCATTGTTGGGTTTTTGCTGAAAGAATTTAAGTTAAACTTTCACAAGCTTAGACCTTAGATTCTTTGTTTTAATTTTAAATATTCCTAATTAGGTAAAACTTGTTCTGTGCCTAATTTTATATAAGAATGGCCATATAGAGTGATAGCCAAAGTCTATCTAACTGAAGGTCTTCAGTGCAAGCTGTAAAATTTTGCATTTATTTCATTTATTCAGTCTTCCATTTTTAAATAGAGACCATTTGTTACAACAGCATACATTTTTGTAAGGTTTAAACATCACACCAGCAATGTAGTTCACAGTTGGTTTGTATGTACCATCTGGGCTTTGTATATAAAATGAGGCACCTAGCCTTAATTTTGGAATCATTTGCGGGAGGATCTATTATATGCTGTGCTGGTTTAGTCTGCTTCATGTTTGGAAGGTAATAATTCAGAAGTATTTCTAGGACTTGGCATTTGGTGTACCATCTGGGGCGGTAAAGGCTCTGCATACGGGAGATGGTATAGCCCCAAATATTTTATCTCTCTAGCACCCTTCCCACTAAAGGAGACTCGCTGAAAGAAGCAAAATTCACTGCAAGTGTGGTATGCTGCCATGAAAAGGAAAGCCAAAGAAATATATATCGTGTATTTCTACTCATGCAGTATTTCTCCCTCATGATACACTTCTATTATGACAAATAAATGTAGACTGTAATCACTTAATAGCATTTTTCTCAACTTCCTCCCTTTGTTCTTGTTTCTACTTTTCAGCATCACACAAAACTCCTCTCCATTCTTGAGATTTGTACTTCTTTGATGTTTGGAGACCACTAGGTACCCTGCTACTTTTTAATTAAGCATACATGGAGAGCTGTATTTTCAGGTAGTCTAATCTTTTCATATTGATTACTAAATTCATGGCAGAAAGGTATTTCAATACTTGTACAGATCCAATGCTTTTAATCTAGCCCAGTGTAGTTTATCCATTTTAATCTTTCTTCATTGCATCTGACCATTTGGCTATCACTCCAGTTTCTTATAGTTCCTTTCATTAGTCATTCCAAAAATTCAATTTTATGCTTTGAGTGCCAGAGCTGTATAGACTAGGACTATTTCTGTGCTCAAAATTAAACTACTATTCTCATGTATGACTATTCTCCTTATTCCATGAGGCAATAATACATATGGCACCTATAACTTCATCTGCCCTTTTTCCTGCCTTTTCAAGTTGTGCCCATTATCTGCAAGAGTTATATTTTATTCTCTCATCTTTTACAGATTGTTAAATCCTCATTCAATATTTGCTTCAAATTATACCATCAGTGGTGCCTTGCACTTTTATAATTTATTTATTATTTTATCTCATCAATCTCTGACCCACTGTATTTTTCCTTCCCCACAAGGGCATTTAAACTTCCTCCCGATTTATGCCATGAGTAAATGTCACCAATGACCTGACAAATTCCTCTTTCCAAATTGGGAATGAAGATGTTAAACGAGCCCTGATTTACTACCAGCATTGCAACAAATGACTATGTATCTCCCTTCAACTTGATCCATCAATATTCTTTGTTTATGGCCTTTGAGCTAATCTTCAATCCATGTGACAGTCCACATATTTGTCAATTTGAAATAATTGCATGAGATTTCATGGATGCTATACCAAATGCTTTACTCAAGTCAAACTATATTAGGTCTGCCATTTCCTTCTCATTTGCTTATTTGGTAATGCTATCAGAAGAAGCAATCAAATTTGTCTGCTAAGATTTATTTCCATAAGTCATGCTGCCTATTTCTCATGGTTTTCTTATCCTCTGTTGGCTGTTCTGTGCCTGTAAGGGCTGGTTCTTCTACACATTGACTCTAATTTTACTATTTATCCCCTAAAAAGCAAACTCTTTGATCAGCATGTTCTTCCTGGGGCCCAGCATTAGGTTTGAAATCTATTTCACCACTAATCAGCAACAGCCTTTTATATTTATTTCAGTCAACTTTAGGTTACATCATTGCACCAAAGGTTGGGTTATTTCTCCCATGTATTATGTGGGGTTTCTGTGGGTTAAAGAAAATCAGCAAAACTAGTAGAAGCAAGAGTCAAAGCACAATGTGCCCCTTTTGCGAATTACAACAAAAACATCAGCCATTTCCAGCTAACAGACTCCTAGCATTTGAAATGTTCAGTGCCCAGGGAATAAAATCACAATCATTTCAAATACCGAGGGCTGATCACAGCCACTGCTGTTGCAGTTGCCTTCCTTTTACCTGACATAGCAGAGATTAAACAACAGACCTCCAACATGGAAATAGATTAAACAAGATATTTGTAAAGCCAAATTCCATAGTTAGAACTGTTAACATGATTACAACTTGTGCATTTTGATTTTGAATACACAGCACATTTACAGGGAGACATCACTGTTACTTTGGCAGTGCTACAACTATCCTATTTCTAAGACAACAGAGGAACAGAAGGTCACAACTAAACTCCCAGTAAAATTTTATGTTCTCTGGACAAGAGTCATATGGTCACTGGTCTGGTTGAATGAGGCATGTGGGCATTTTGGGTTATTTCTGCTGGATTTCATTTTCTGCTTTGTGTCAGAATAGCAGTCACTGGAGAGGGGCCTTCAGTTACCCAACAGCTCCACAAGTTCTTAAAACACGTCTGTCCCCAGTGCCCCACTTCTGCCCCCACCATGCACCTTCCAGCTACTGTCCTTCACAAATATATATTTATTTCTAAAATGAGTTTCCAGTTCTCACTGGTTTTCAGTTTTCCTGTTAGGTGAGACAGATGACAAGAGAGGCAAGTATTCTGTCAATCATCTTATCTAGCCTCAGATATCTAAAGGACAGGTGATGAAGCCCAAATTTCCACTCTAAGCTACCCTTATTGCCAGAAGTCCTTCTAGTTTCTAGCAGACAATGTGCTCTGTCCCAGAGGCCTATTTTGTAATAAAATAATCTCTGCCTAGAATTCAGCATCTCCAAAAGATTATATCCATCTATCTCACTACAGTGATGCAAAGGAATTTAGAACAATGAACTATATTTTAGATGCCAAAGTTATGGTGCATGAATCCTACACAGTGTCTCATAAAGGCACATAAAAATAATGTCATAAAATAAACTGATAAAGGTCTTTGTGTCTCAGAAGAGCAACTCTGAGTAAATGATCTCAGCTGAGTATAAGTCTCAAATGGCAACATTTGCCAGCTGCACAAATTCTGTGGATATGTCATTAAGGGAGGACGCTATCAAATTATCTACCTTGGGGTATAAATAGTCTTACCTTTATCTATTCCACTAGGTCTCTATTGAGTAATACTTGCTGAGAAATGATTTGCACGTTTCAAAAGTGGTAATGGTCTTTATTAATAACATTACCTCTTGTGTAGGAGCACAGGTGTTTCCTTTTTTTGTTGACACAAAATCAATGCCATGATTTACCCCAAAATTGCATTAAATGACCACTTACTTAAAGATTTTTAAAAATAATTTACAAATCTGTGGATTTTTTCCTCTCTAGAGCCTTAACGTACATGCTGAAACGGTTTGTTTTTCCACAATTTATCCTGAAAGTGGGTTTGTAGAACTACAAAATTTCTCACCTTTCCTTTCTCTGTCACCTTCCCTGGCTTTCTTTTCTATCAAAAAGGGACTTATTGTACCTGTCTAGCTTTAGCTCTGAAAATGTATGGGCCAATCTAAACTATATTGCCCTTTCCCCCGAAACAACAATTGACACAATGTAGTCCAGTTCTACTTACAGAGGAGAGAGAGTTTCGTAGTGATCCATGACCTTGTAAGGCTCATTATTAGATAGATACCAATTTGTCATGCTGCGCCTAGCTATCAGCTTTTCTAGTCACTCACTTCATGCTTCTAGTGGCAAATTATATTTGACTTTCAATTTAAAATCCAGGGTACTTTAATGTAAAACCTCAGTATAATAATGGTGATGAAGCAGCAGGGCATGCAATTTGACAGAATGGATTTTTCTAGTTTGTTGTGGCAGATTCTCCTCCCCCAACCCCAAAAATAAGAAAAGAAGAAAAGAAAGAAAGGGAAGAAAGAAAGAGAAAAAGAAAGCCAGCAACACTGTTTTGAAACCCTGGTGGAAGGTGGGAAGACTCTGGATACAGCAGCAGGTTGTCATTTAAAAATGGAGACTCTATTGTTGCTCCCTAACCACAACTAAAAATACATTAGATACATAATGACAAGCTATAATTCATGAATTCATGAATGAAGATTTAGTTCCTTTTTAATGAAGAAAAAATGTTCCAACTTCTTTGGCTGAGTTACTGAACCTAATATATGTTACACAGCTCCTGTCAGACATAAGTAATGCTGATCTCTTTTGTCTTGATGCCAAGCACCTACTATTAAGGTGTCAAATGTGTCATGGGCATGAAAACCCCGATACAAGGGATGCATTATTTCAGTACTTTTAAATGAGGATTTGTTTTTTTAAAATGCCTTGTACGGGATACTGGGCAGGGGAAATTTCCCACTTCAAGCAAAATTACTCTGTTTTGGGGATTCATTTTTATTATAGGATTATATCATGACATTAATTCTGACTGGACAGTATGGAATATTATGGAACCTGTTTAATTTACTTTTTTTTTTTTCTCGATTTTTTTCTGCGTGTAGCAAAGATCACACATGCATTTAAAATCTAAGCTTCATTTTGAAAATAATTCAGTTCATCAAATTCAGTCACCTAGACATTAAGTAACCCTGTAAAGCTATTTCTCTAAACCCTTTGAAGAGTCAACAGAAAAACAATAACTCTAAGAATAACTCAGCCTATGTATTTTAGAGTAGGATTCATCCCAACCAACTTCAGGCTTTAAATAGTGATGTATTGAAGTTCTAGAGTACCTTTAAGTATCCTTCTTAGTAAACCGCTAGAAATACGCATTTTTAGAAGATGACTCATCTGATTTATCTTATAAACATGCTTTCAGATAAAATTAATTGCTCTCTAGGCATATTTATTGCTCTTTAGCAGGGAAAATATTGAGCCTTTTGATCAGACTTGCACATCCAGCTTCAAGTCATACAGGTTACCATAGGTGTTTCCTTACACTTCAACTCTCAAAATCCCGATAAACTGAATGATCTTGCAGAGAAGCCATGTCTGTCCTGTGAATATCAAAAATTTACTCAGAATGATTAAGTTTCATATAAAGAAGATAGTAGACAGCAAGATTTCATTCTAAAAACTCCCCCGTGTGATTTCTGGGCATACAATGGCATACAGTAAAGATTTTGCCAGGCCTCAGTCTTTAACTGATAGACTCAAGCATATTCACACTGACGTAGTAAAACTTTGGTTTGTCCATGGATTTTTGTTTCTGAGCTACTGTGTAGTACACCAGACTGAGGTATGTCATTAAGGCTGGAAAGGACCTTAAAGATCATCGAGTCCGCCACAAACCTATCTCTGTCAAGTCCAACACTAAGCCACATCCCTAAGTACACCATATACCTGTCTTTTAAGCACCTCCAGGGATGGTGACTCCATCACTTTCCTGGGCAGCCTGTTCCAATTCTTTAACCCTTTCTGTGAAGAAATTTTTCCCAGTATCCAGTATAAATGTCCTCTGATGTAGTTTGCTGACTCAGAGGTCATTTCCTCTTGTATTATCGTTTGTTACTTGGGAGAAGAGACTGACTCCCACCTGGCTATTGCCTCCTGTCAGTTAGTTGTAGAGAATGATAAGCCTCCTCTTCTTTAGGCTAAACAACCCCAGCTCCCTCAGGCCTTCATCATAAGCCTTGTGCTTCAGACCCTCTCCAGCTCCGCTGCCCTTCTCGGGACACACTTCAGCACCTCAATGTCTTTCTTGTAGTGAGAGGCCTAGAACTGGACACAGGATCTGGGGTGTGGCCTCACCAGTGCCAAGTACAGGGGGCAATAACTGCCCTGGCCCTGCTGGCCACACTATTGCTGATACAAGCCAGATGTTTTTGGCCACCTGGGCACACGCTGGTTCATGTTCCGCTGCTGTTGACCAACACCCCCAAGTCCTTTTCTGTTGGTGCAGCTTTCCAGACTGTGGAGCTGTCTGGGGTTGCTGTGACCCAAGTACTGGACCCACCAACTTCATACCACTGGCCTTGGCCCATTGATCCAGCCTGTCCAGATTGCTCTGCAGAGCTGTCCTGGCCTGCACCAGATCAACACTCCCACCGAGGTCTGTGTCCTCTGCAAAATGACTGCCAGTGCACTCAATTCCTTCATCCAGCTAATCAATGCAGATATTAAACAGAACTGGCACCAAGACTGATCCCTGAGGATCACGCTTCCGACTGGGCACCAGGTGGGTGTAACTCCATTCCCCACCACTCTCTGGACTCAGCCATCCAGCCAGATTTTACCCAGCAAAACTTGCACCTGGCCAAGCTGTGAACAGCCAGTTTCTCCAGGAGAATGCTGTGGACAAGTTTTACTGAAGTCCAGGTAAACAATATTCACAGCCTTTCCCTCATCGACTGGGTGAGTCACCTGGTCAGAGAAGATCGGGTTGGTCAGGCAGGACCTGCCATTCACAAACCCATGCCGACTAAGCCTGACCCCTGGTTGTCCTGCATGTGCTGCATAATGGCCCTCAAGGTGATCTGCTCCATAATCTTCCCCAGCACAGAGGGTTGATTAATTAAAGGGCTGATGGCCCTTTAATTCCTTCAGTCCTCTTTCCATCCCTTCTTGTGAACAGAGGGCTTCACATTTTTAGCCTCCAGCCTACTGGGACCACCCTGTTTAGCCAGGACTGCTGGCAAATGAAGGCAAGTGTCTTGGCAAGCTCTTCCATCAGCTCTTGCAGTACTCTTGGGTGCCCTCTGCATAACCTCACAACATCCTTGTAGCCCTCCTGAGGGGCCTGCACCTTCTTTCGCAGCTCATAAACTCTCCTTTCTTTCCTAAGTTCCAGACAATGCTCTCTCTTCATCCAGGCTGGTCTTATTCCCTGACAACTCATTTTTCAGCACATTGGGACAGCTTGCTCCTTCTCTCTCTCCTTTAAGATTTCCATCTTGAAGAATGCCCAGCCTTCCTGGACCCCTTCCAAGGGACTCTCTCTACTAGTGTCCTAAACAGGCCAGAGTCTGCCCTCTCAAACTCCAAGGTGGCAGCTCTGCTGGTCCCCTCCTATTTCTCCAGGAATCAGAAACTATCATCTCATGAATCTCATTCCCAAGAATGCTTCCAACCACCACACCAGCCCTTCTCTGTTCACAAACAACAGATCCAGAGAGGCACCTCCCCGGCTGGCTCCTCCACCATCTGTACCAGGAAGTTAACTTCCATACACTCCAGGAACCCCTTGGACTGTTGCTTCTGACTTACTGAATTTCCAGAAGACATATGGTTAGCTGAAAGTCCCAACTTATAGAATATTTTGTCTGCCCCTTCATCCTTGTTGGGTGGGCTGTAACAGACTCCCACCAGGATATCTGCCATGTTGGCCTTACCCCTGATTGTGACACATGAACACTCGACCCTATCATCACCATCATCAAGCCCTAAACAGTCAAAACACTCCCCCACATACAAGGCTACCCCACGGCCTCTCCCTCTTTGCCTATCCCTTCTGAAGAATTAACAGCCATCCATTGCAGCACTGCAGTTGTCTGAGTCACCTCTCCATGATCCTGTGGTCATGATTATATCATAATTTTCCTGCTGCACAGTGGCTTCCCTTTCCTCCATTTTGCTGTCTGCATTGGTGTATATGTACTTCAGTAAAACTATTGATCCTACCACAGTTTTGGGGGAAAAACCTTAATTCCTACGTGACCGTTCTCAGGTGCTTCCATGGTTTCTAACACACCAACAAATTAAATGAACCAAAAAGTTGGATTCTACGTAGTAAAAGCATCTCTTTCCTAGAAAATGGTAACACTGACACTCCAGAAGAACAGGCAAAATACCTTTATTTTTTAACCAGGCAGCTCCAGCTGAAAGGAAAGGAGACAGTTAAAAGCACAATTCAGAAGGAGTACGCTAAATGTACAATTTAATGGTCTAAACAGGGCTATTTTCTGTTGCTTTAAGTTCCAAAAAGTATCATTTCTGCCCTTTAGCTTTCATCAAAGAGATATGGACCTGCCATCTGTGACAAATTTACAGCCTATGTGGATATTCTGGAGAATAAAAACTGTCAGTGGTACTAAGAGCTTACATATGAGCAACTGAATCCCATCCTGTACATCTACATCTCAGCTAGTCATCCTATGTTTCCTTTACAGTTATGAGGCACTCATAGAGAATAATTCATTTGAGCAATTTCAAGTGTCTAGTATGGAATGTGATGAGTTGCTTCATACAGTACGCAACTAGGAGTTGCTAGTTTTCTTCACTTACTCTAAATGAAGTCCAGGGTTTATCTTTTAAGCATCTCAACTCTCATCCTCAATGCAACATATCAAGCTCTTCTGACTTTTCAGAAAGTAGAAACACAAGATGGCAAACATCGGAGCTTCAGTCTGTTTTCATAACATAATCCACAAAACACCCCAAGCCGCCACAGCTAAGGACTTAGAGTGAAAGGGATCAAAAGCCATGAATCCAGTGTATGCTACAGAGAGAAAAAGTGAACATTATATTTGCCACTAATATCATAGGCCGTTCCTGTGACAGAGAGTGCCGTAGATGACAATATCCAGGTGGCAGGTATGGACCAGAGTCCACCCTACAGAGGAGAGTGAAAACCTCCTAAGCTCTGCCTGGAACTAGAATAAATTTTCTTCTTGACTTAAAATTTGACAAAATATTTGACATGAAGTGTGGGGCCAGAAAAAAACAATGGTTAGTAATAAGAAAACAAAGACCATTTGGTTAAGATAACAAGGACTATTCAGTTGAGGCAGGAGAGATGTAACAATGTTTCTAAAATGTAGCAGGTAGTGGAATGTGTCCGGGGGGACACAATAAGACGCTCTTACACCTGCCAGGTTCAGCAGAAAGAAGCAAAATGCTAGAGTTTATTGACACGACACTATTTTTATACACATTCCAATACTTAAGTAAACATCAGCTCTATTTACATAACTGTGTGAGAAAATCTCTGACTCCAAGGTTAAAACCAGAAGGCTTATAGAAAAACAGACTTTAGTAAAAGCCCAAGGCAACAGTGGAAGAATGGTAGTTTGCAGAAAAAGTTGTTATACAAGCACTTGTTTTAGGGAAAAAAGAAAGCTGATGTGAATACTAGGAACGTGATCACTTATATTATGGGTTAGCAGACATATGAACAGTTATACTATTGGCAATCCAAGGTCGTGTTATTCTAACTGTTGCCTTTTGGGACTACCTAAAAACAGGCTAGACAAAATTAAGAGAATTAAAAGCAGTTATATTTATTGAAGGTGATTCAGGTACGTTTAGGGTAGTCAAATTGCCCCAGGGGCTACACCTAAAATAATGGATGATGAGTCATGGGTTTTCATACTTTTATAAGTATGGTCCATTTGCATATTGGGGGTTAATCCTCCAATTACAGCTTCAGGTAATGAAGTCACATACCCCAAGTTTGCTCCCCCAACTCACTTTTGTTTACATTTCTTGGGGCCTGAGACAGTAAGGTGTTCTTGGTTTCCAGGCCTAGAGAGGAACTGTTTTGTCTGACCAAAATGACCAAAAGACATTGTCCTTTGTCCCTTGTCTCCCTGACAAAGGGTTGGATGGCTATAAATGTTGTGGAAAATTCTCTAAAATGAAAGACACTTGCGTCATGGTAGTAAAAAAACAACCAATCAAAACAAAACAAAACAAAACAAACAAAAAAAACCCCACCTTAAATTAAATATATAGAAAAGATTTTAATTTAAATAAATAAATAAGAAGGTAGTTGGGTTTCCAGATCAAAGACAGTACAGATTGGGATTGTAACCGGGGTAAAGCAAAAGACCTTAGAGAGAAAAAAATACAGAAACCTGCTATTAGCTCATAAGGCATAACCCACATGCTATGACTAATGCCTAGAAAGCTGGGACACAGTCAGATTGTTGTGTATGACAAGTACATGAAGTCCCAACTTACTCTGACACATCTACCCCATTCTGTAGAAGTTTTTCTGAAAGAAAAATTCTTACAATGTGCCACTCTTACAATTTTCTACAAGAATTCTAAACAGTCTATGTTTACAGATGAAGACATCCCAGTCTAAGTAATAGAGAGGTAAATAGATCCAAGTGAATGTAAATCTATGCCAGTGGACCCAGGAATGTCAATGGATTATGACAATATGAGCAATCTGAGACAGAACTCTTCTTCAACAACAAAATAGGTAACTAGAAAAGCTTGGAGTTTCTTGGGTTTTGGTGTTTTGGTTTTTTGCAGGTAACAACTCACAAAGTTGTGTGACATAGCTTTATGTAAATGGTCTGTGAACCAACTGGTTGTGATCCCAAATTAGGCTATTATATTTATACATTTCAAATAGAAATGCTATTGCAGAAACCAGTCAAGTAACGGACAGCATGACTTGAAAACTTAGACATGAGATTTCTAGAAGAAAACTTACTGTTTTAAATAAAACAGATTGCTTGGTGATCTCCAACTAGTAATCCACTCTAAAGATCTGGATTTTTGAACTCACACTTCAGTCTGAGCAGCAAGACTGTACAAAAATTTTATCTGAAATTTGTTAGGTATAAAGGGCTATTGGATCAAATACATTTTATTACATAGGCAATACTTTCATAAAATTACTTTTCCATTTCCACACCGGCACGCTTTTTCATGTTCTTTCCCATATGCTATGGGGCAAGACTACTAAAGATTACAGACCTAAATATGAACTGATTTTTCTTTCATGATTATTTTGGATTAGTATGCAAAACCTTTTCTGTGTTACATCTACTCTCCTAGTAGCTCAAAATTTTTCACAATACCGCCTAGTGAGTTGCCTGGTTACATTTTGTTCCTGTTGTCTTTTTTCCCAAGCATTAGCTGAGCAATTAATGAACAAATCAAATAATTTGGAGCTGCTGTATTTTCCTCTAGATGCAAATGTGAAAGATAATTTTTAAAGTACTTTTATATATCTCCCGCATCCTCTGGGGAGGAAGTACAGGCTTCAAGTTCTAAATTACTCATTCCTGCTGGCATCAGATGTATGCCCCAAGGAGTTCATTTACTGCTCAACAGACAAGGATTTAACTACATAAATTCATTTCTAAATAGAAAATAATATAATATAACACTTTCCAGACAATCTCTCACAGGTACCTTAGCACCCACAAGGGAAAGAGCTAAAAAGGCTCAACAAATTGATACCTTCTTTTCCATGCAGATTATCTACGGCTCTGAAATTTCCCCCACTGGCTTGAGAATTTTACTAGTGAAGGACGCTTAATCCTAAATTAGATCAAACAAGTTTTGGCATAAATCAAGACATTCATATAAAGTTCTTCTCCAATTTACTTCAAGTCTTCCTACCTCCGTGTCGAAGTAGTGCTTCAAATTCTAGCTATGCTCATAACAGCACGTTTCATCATAAGATCTAGGGGTCCTAGTTTTGGAATTGAATAGGAAAATTCCATAATTTTAAAATGTATTGCTACCCTATTTGTAGATAACAATTTAGAAATATAAACCAACTATATTATAAAAATCAAGCCATTAAAAGTAACTCAGATGTGTTTTCATAAACAGGCTCCAGCCCCATATCTCCCTAGCCATGCTCTTCATACCAGATTTCCTTTTCTTCCAAAAACTGAACTTGTAAGAGCACTCCAGGAGGAGAGCCTAAGGTTGTCTGGGAATTTCTGCTTATCTCATCTGCTGTAATTACCAAATTAGGTGACTATACCATGAGACAGATCAGAGTACAAACAAACAAAAAAATCTGTCAACTCCGATGGGTTCATAAAGACATAATGGAAGAGAAAGGGAAAAAGATAAAAAAAAGCTCACATCCACCCTGTACTTCCATGCTCCTGAGTCTGCTGTTGAAGAAATTAATGGATGCAGCCAATGAGATGAACCCTGCCGCTCTACATAAAAGAGATGTTTAAGTATTTTCTTGGTGTTAGAACATGTGCACCCATTTGACTGCAATGATGATTAAATTCATCCTGAGTTATTCTGTCACAGGAGGACAATTTCATCTTATGATTAGTTGCTAGCTCCATTTAGTGCAGTGAGAAGCTTGTAAATTAACATGATGCACCCCAGTCTTGTGATAACCCAGCCATGAGGATAACAGGCTGCAGGTAACCAAGGGTGTCAGCTTAAAGTGTGAACTCACTCCACTTCTACATGATTTCATTCAGCATGATTTCCTGCAAGCAGGGAAATGTTGACATTTAGTTAGAATTCTGCAAGATATAAAATACTATGTTCTTTGGTTTTGTTTCAGGAACACCCAACTTTGCCAATCTCATCATCATTTCAAAATATTTTCAATAAATTTTTCATTTTTCCTTTTTGTAATTTCTCCCACAAGGAACTACATAAAAGACCTCCTGAACTGGGCTTACTGAGAAAAAAATGGGTCTTGATTGCAATAATCTTGCACTTGCACTTTGCCAGAGCTAAACAAAATTCAACATTTCAAAAGATTTTATATGCCCTGGATCAAGAACTAAAGATGTTTTCCATCTATAATTCCCAGGGAAGAAAAGAAAGATCAGGTTTAGACCTAAACATGAGAGTGAGGAGACTTTTGGGCTTGAGAAAAACCCAAAAAGTGAAATTTTGCAGGTTGTATATGTACAGTGCTGACTGGAGAGGGACTTTAAACATATCACTGACATATATATAAAAAATGGGCAACTGAGTCCAGGGGACTATCTCAGGAGTGAATCACACCCTGAAAGCTAGACAAGATCATTCCCACTTCAAATATTAAATTTAACTGCAGTTTATTTTCTCCTTTTTTTCTGTATTTAAAGCCAAGCTTGCTAATACAAGACTAGTAAATATAAAGTAACTTTCCAGCATTTAAGATGTTTTTACTGCATTGTTTTCAAATTACAGGCTAGCCAATCTTCTTTAGTCTAACTTTCTCAGAATAGTGCATTTCCAGCACTCCCTCGGTTTCTCCAGCTGGCAGTATTTTCAGTCCCACTGTCTGACTGCAGCACCAGTTCCACGACAGATTCTGACAGAGCAAGAATTCAACAAATACTACCTCTATTAATTTCATACAGTCCATTGAGTGGCTACATGAAACAAACAGATTTCATCATGAATGTATTCATCATCACACCATTATAGTGTGACCAGACTCAAAGGGCTAGGCAGATATTCTTTACTTGTAGTATAAACATTTACCCAAAGACCAATCTACTGTCCAGAGTACTTTAATGACCACTGCCACAACATGATATTTAAATCCACCCTCAGATACTCAGTCGAAATCTTGATTCTGGCATTGCTTTTCTGCATGTAGAGCATTGCTACCATAATACTATTTTAAATCATTGGAATAAACAAGTGACCAGAATGACCAGTGTTCAGGTCATGTCTCAAAGCCACTTGATTACACAGAAAATATATTCAAAATAAAAGGAAACTTTTAAATGGACAGTGTATTCTGGCAGAAAAGAAGGAGAAAAACTAAAAGCTGCAGCCAAACCTGTCACGCCTGAAAATTTTATTTTCTTATTCCCAAATAAGATATGCAGGTTGGTTTAGTTGCAGCTAGCTTTTATCAAAACCTTTGCCTCATGGCTCTTTATAAGGATTCACACACCGTTAAACGATTCAGTGCAAAGCAAATGGAAAGATTAATTTTGTGATGTGGCACCAAAAGAAACAATTTAGAGCAAGGATTAGGGACTGGACCATCTCAGCAAAACTTCTGGAACAAGTCCATTATAACTACAGAACATTTCACAACTGTATCAGTGATCACAGAAAAGATGGACTTTTTTAGCAGAATTGAGGAAATTCATACAAACAGACTTCCCTTCCCTTATTTTTCCAGGAGAAATGAGAAGGAGAGAGGTTTTATAAAATTGAAAAAAAATATTGTTGAAAACAGAATAACTGGAAATTCTGAGTCAGATACTACTAATGAGACATCAGACAGGTAGATTGGTATTTATACATAAATACAGACAACAGCTAACAAGCCAGTGGTCATAATATAGCAACCAGGGCAGGATATTTTGGCAGCATGCATGTCATTCTATGTACCTCTAAATCTGGTTTTCTTTATTATAAAAAACAACTGTATGAGTAAGAAATCCATGTCCCCTTTTTCTTCATGCTCATGCACACATTTCAAAGCTTATTGTTATTAAAGCAGAAGAGAGCTAAAAAAAATCAGCTGAAAACAGCAATGATAATTTCTACCTCAATTCATTCTCTTTCAGATGCACATTCACAGAGGAAGTAGTTCAACTAATGGCTATATCCTGTGCCCCTTATACATCAGCTGTTAAAAAAACATCTTATCAGCTGCATAGCTCCATTGTAGCTTTTCCTCCCTTCTGTTAATTCCTTTCTGCCTTCCTTAGCTGCCTACCAGACAGCTGAGATTTGCTTATTCAGATTCAGATTCAGTGGTGTGGTGTGAGCATGAAATCTCTGCACAACCAACAATGATGCAACCAGGTTACGAACGTGGACACCCAGCTCTGAACACAGTGTTCTGAATTAAAGAAAACCCCTTATAATTGGTCCCTTTTTCCTTTCTAACATGTGAATGCCATGTAAGACAGCCCTGACCTGAACAGTAAAAACACCATGCAAACACTTTCACCATCCTATTAGCTCCAGGATGAATTGGTCTCAGTTGTTTGTGGTATTCACCGTACAGTGTCTAGTCACCATTATTTTGTTGTGTCATGGCAGGATGTCACCCAAAATAATAGTTTATGCATGAAGTCATATTTATCTCATCTAACCTCAACACAAGCACCTACAAAAGGAGCAGAATTGTCCTAAGTTGCATGTACTCAAAAGACACAAGCATTCTAAATTATCATTACAGTACAGGTCCATGAGATTAGGATAACCCTCAACTTTCTTAAGAGATGTAAAATCCCCCCAAATATTAGACTTTATTAGCAACTGCAGCAGAGAATGCCTGAGAGCGATTATTTCATATATCTCCCATTCAATTTTATTCTTTACTAAAATAAAAAAAAGAATAATAATTAGAAAACAAAACAAATATCAAAGCTTTGCAAATTAATGCTATGAATTAAAAGTCCCCCTGTTTTTTCACAGCATGCCTTCATATTTTTTGATGACTTAATTTCCATGCCTTCGTGCCGATTGCTCCTAAAACACCTGGTAAACAGGATGTAGCATATTCCATTCCCTTTTACAAGAACTTAAAGTCTGAACAATTTAATCTCAGAGCAGCAGAATCACCCCAGTTCTGCTCATTGCTGTTGAAGATTAATTTTCACTAGCCACTTAGAGGGCTAAGGAGTGCATTACAATGAACACTATTATTCAAGTTCAGCAGAACAAAATCCATCATTTCTGAGCAGGGGAAGATGATTTTTATTAGAGCCATTCACACAGCTCTATAATTCAGTGACATACACCATCTCTACTTATTCATTTTCCATTGTAAATTTTATCTTGTCCAAGAAGCAAAAAGTTCATTAGTTTGCTCAGAGTGGTTCTTAATAAGTGTGCTAATTGAGAGTGTATAAATGCATTTCAGTAGCTTCCAGGGTTTGTTTCTTGAGAAGTGACATGAATTTGTCTCCTTTGTGTGTTTAATGCTAGCAAGACTTTGTTTACAGGAGAGCAACTTGGTAGCCATTGTGCTCAGAGAGGTTAAAAATAGTAAAAAACAGATCAGATAAACACTTTGTGAAGGGTATTGAAAAATTAGACTGAAGGATGTTAACACTTCCTCTGCCTTAATGGATGAATGAGGGGAAGAAGGGTTCAAACCTATTAGGAAACATTCTCAATTGTGCCACAGACCCTAAAGGTACTTAATGCAACACACAGCAACCCATTTTCTATTTCTTACCCTGATTCAGCAGGCTCCTCAAGTACCAGCTTCATTCTAAATGTCTGGATAGTGCCACAGTAGACATATTAAATTATCTTCCTAAAGTGGGAGCCTTTATTCGTACATAGAATAGCCAAACAAATTTGACTAAGTTTGAATTTTTAAAAAGCCATTTGCTTCTAAAACCTCCATATTGTTATTCTAATGCTTAAATCTATCTTCATGGACTTATGCTGCAGTTTGTCTATTATTAAAAATGAAGAGCTTTGCTTTTCAGTCAGGCATAACTTATCCTCTCCTTACTAGCAAGTCATTTTAACAAAGCAGGTTTTGAAACACCAACTTCTCTCTGGAAGTCTGCCTTGAAAATAGAGTCAAAGATGCGTGATGAAATGCATGTTTCTTTTCACAGACCCTGCTTGGGAAAACAGTGTTTCTTAGATCTGAGGTAGGAATGGAAGGAAACTGAGTCTATAAGTAAATTACTTCAAATTTTTATGAGAATGAAGCAGAGGAAAGGAATAAAGATTTCCTTCACATAATGGGAATCATTTTAGTAAGCACAAAAAAGGTGCTTCATGCCCCCTTGATTCAAGAATAAATTTCTCCCCCAGTAGAAATAGCTGATACAAAGTTAATTCTGACCTTAGATGCATCAGACTGATCCCTAAGAAACTTCTGAGTTTTGCACAGAATTCTCCAAACACCAAAAAATGTGAAAATTTTATATCTCTGATATAAATATAACAGCAGAACACAAGGTCCTAATTTCTTTCCACTTAGGATAGTTGCTACGTCCAGAAAGTGAAAGGGAAGCTGTTTTACACTACCTTTACCAGAAAATTCACAGGGAGTTGTTGCTGTTCAGCATCCAGCTTCAGCCACAGCAGCTGATAGGGAAAGCCCCTGAGGACAAGCCCTGGAACAAGGAAAATGCTGCTCAAAGTGGCCGAGAACTGTAGACTTTGAAGTTGTACCTATTTATCTCTCAAATCTCTTTGGTTAATCTCCATTCTGTCATGTTTTTAATTCAATCTCCACTTAACATGTCAGGGTCTAAACATAAAGAATATATATACCAGGCCAGTGCAAGCTCTCAAGGAAAGCAGGAGCCAAGGAGGCACAACAGGCTTCTAGAACAGATTCATCTAAATAACTGTGTGTGGAAAATAAACTAAAGAAAAAGAAGTATTAACAATCACTTCCCCACCCACTGATTCTTTATCAACATTAGTGATTAACAGGCAATTTTCAGTTTCAATCAAACATTCAAGGCTAGATTCTCATTTCTATCTCATGAACAAAACAGCTCTCTTTAAGTTTTAAAAATTTGTTCTTTAAATGTCATGAAGATCTTCTGACTCCACTTATTTATATACTGTGAGCAGTAGTTTCAGTAGGCCAGATTCTTACCATTTCACTCTCCATTGCTGAGAAATGCTTAGCAATAAATCCTCCCAAAACTTGCATTCAAATACAACGAAAACAAAGGTAACAAAATGCAGCTTATGCTTTTACAGTCAGCATTAGAAATATGAAAATACTGGTATTTAAGTTTTATCCCAAATTTAATGATTTTAATCCATGACAGTTTTTGTATTGGGGTTTTTTGTTGTTGTTTTTGGAGGTCTTTTGTTTAGAGCAGAGTCTCAAGGTGGGGCATATGTTCCTTACTCTCTAAGATTATACAGGAAATATATTCCTAAATATTTTTTATTCCCGTCTGCACTCTACCGCATCACGCTTTCTATATTTAGAAGTGATTAGATTTATTTACTTTGCACAGCAACTGAACTCAAACAAGTATAGAGCTGAACCTACTCTTGCAAATATCTGTTTACATACTCTGATTTCCCTTTAAGTAGTGGCCAATTAAACCTTTGTAAGTAGAAGGAAGCACCCATAGCCTTTGAAATTTGAAGGTAAATATGCCACATACATGAGCATTTCAGGTTATTGCTCTCCAATTAGAGCTCAGAGCACACCGTCATTGTCCTTTTGAGAGTGAAACCTGCCAGTCACATTTGCAAGTACACACATGAATTAAACATATCACCTAAGCATAATGTTTTTGCATCTTAGAAGTGGGTCTTAGAGCTGTTCAGTCTAATGCATTATAATAATGAAAAGAACAGCTAAGACACTGCTCCTTCAGAACCTGCTGCTGCTGCAGCCATCTTGCAGAAGAATCACCCAAGCTAATGGGGCTCCCCCAGTGCCATACAGCTGGCAGGTATGTTCTTGTTGGGTGACATCCAAGGTCTCCTCGTGCACTGGCAATGTCCAGCTGCCCTTGCTGCCATTGGCATCTGCTGCAAGTTAGTTAAGGCTCTTTGCCTGCAGGCCACTCTCATATACCCAAGGGTACCAGTTAGGCACTCAACCAACCACAGATCAAGGGAGAGATTAGCTTGATTCCTCCTTTTCAGTTCAACTCCTCAGATGCACTTTGTTCTTTCTGACCATGGCAGAAGTACTAAGCCAGAAGCTGAAATGCACTATTGTAAGCCTGTGTGTGGGAGTAGGCAACTGTGGGTCAGTGGGAAACAAAGGCGGGGGTGAGAAAAGGAAAAGGGAACAGAAAAAGAACTGAAGGGACTATGCATAATGCAACGTTTTGGGGCAAAAGTATGTTGTTGCTTCTCCAAAGCTGCAGCTTTGCTGTTGGAGACAGGGGACACACGCTGTCCTCAGAGCCTCGCTGGAGTCCAAGAGCATCGGTGCTGGTTTGAATGACAGAACATTGCCTCCTGCTGGGCTGCACACCTCAGCTCTACTTCTGAGCCAAAGCAGTGACATTATGCACTATCTAGCCCAGAGATGTTTTTAATTTGGTTTGATTTCTCTCAGACAGCATTAGAAAGATGGAGTTCAAGGCCCCCTGCCTTGTGTCGACACCACTGTACCTCATTTCCCTCTTACTGCTGTGTCACAGATGTTGAAGATCTCTTTAGCAATGGGACAAAGAGACAGTAAAGCAGGAAGCCCATATGCTTTTCTTTCAAAGCTATCACTTGCAGAAAAATATGCTTCAGACTTTGCCTGCTGTGTTCCAAAGACACAAAACTTAGTTCACGTTTGCAAGTTGTTCAGTGTCGCTTTATAGAAACTTCTCTGGCAGAGTGAACTCACTCAAAATCAGCTCCTCTTTTGAAAATATAATGGTTTTCATCTGGGATGAAACAAGCGTAGGCTACTTTCAGTCAAAAAGCTGATATAATGCAACACATGGAGCGTGCACTGCCTTTCTCTGTAGAACTGTATTTCTGAACAATTGCAAAGGAGACATGTAAAACCAAATGTGCAAATCTGTCCAGCTGCTGAATGGATTGAATTTTTCCCTCACCCTTTGGTGAGGGTCATCTCTTCCTGCTATTATTAGGTTGCCCACTGGGTGCAGGGTGCCTCTATAGAAAATGGTATTTATTGGAATTTATCAGCAATGCTTTAGGTGCACTCTGCTTTCTTATCAAAAAAATCTAGGAATAACAATGCTGCCTATTTCCAAATGTCTCCCATGTCCTTATCAAATGTGGCTGTGGCAGCAGAAAAAATATCTCTCTTAAACAGCATATTGCAGCATTAAAAAGAGCACAGATGTGTTGAGATTATCAGTCATACAATTCAGTTTGAACAAAACAAGTCTTCATAAGGGGAAGCAAGGGCAAGATCTGATGGATTCACTGGCAGTATTGTTATGGCAGGGAAAGATCTCTACTAGCAGTGCCTAAACAGGAGGAAATTTGTGTTTTCAAATAGTTTTGTAAAACCCATTAGAAAAATAGCTCTCAATGTACATGAGATGAAAGCAGATTTCGTGCAAAGAACACAGTAACAATTTATTCTAAAATTAACGAACAGAGTTTCTGGCATAAACAACTGTAGCAAACACCATAAACGAAATGGTAGAAAGTATTGGCCAATACGGGTGCCTCGAAGCTCCAGTGACTGCTACACTGTAAGCTCACGAAGTCACCAGTTTGTGTCCATTTTCGGCCACCTTATATACGGTTTTTTCACCCTCCGGCAACGGGACAGGCGTTCCCGCTCTATTCATTTCTACGTCCTCGTCCTACTCCTCCGAGATGACATCAGAATTAGTATCGGAGCCTCTACGTCCCCGTCCTACTCCTTCAGGGTGAGACCAGGCAGAATCGAATGAAAAACAAAAGGATTTCTATTGCTGTCCTGGGTGTGACAATGGAAGTGTCCTCGCTGATGTTTCATTAACTTCTCTGGCTTCCTGAAGTTGATGAGTACTTTACACTTGGCTAAGATATGTTCACCGCTTGCAGGTTTTAGGTGTACACC
>VYXC01012203.1:192526-220330 GCA_013397175.1 Platysteira castanea | reverse complement strand
CTCTTTGGCTTTTTTCTCTTCCTGGATTGTTGTAACCCTCCTAACCCATTTGTGCCACAAGCCTGACTTTTCACCTACTATCTACCCCAGATATCCGATGTTTCCTGGGCTTCCCTATTCCTACCTGNCAGTGGTGGTTGTGTAGCTTTTTCTCCTCTGGGAATCCTGTGGGAAAGGCTGTTCCTCTGGGAGTCCAGAGGAAAAGGCTCTGCCTTGCTGCTCCAAAACCCTGAGACTTTATCCTGGTGGGAATGCTTGGCTCCTTCCCCCTGGGTGGAGTATCTCACAATAGGATGGTGAGTCATAGGGCAATGCCTTGATGGGCCATTAACAAGAGATAATCCAGGAGCCAGTTACCTGTGAGTAATGCAGGAAGGCATTGATGGGCCCATTCACAGAAGATAGTCTGGAGGGAGGAGGCAGGGAGCACCAGCCCACCTGGTCTCAACAGCTCATGAAAATGGTAATAGAATATTTTTTGGGGGCCCATCTTACACTATAACCTAGGACACAGTCCTGGTGTGGAGCATGCACAGTTTCCATTTTGTGACTTCAACCTTGACTTACAAAGCAGAAACAGAACATGTTCAGTGTTGTCTCCTGACAATCTTCAGATTGGCTGATACAATGAAATACTTATTTCTTTAATTAAAAACAACTTCTCTATTGACTGTAGAGCTTTCCCATTGCTGCCCTAGCAGCGATTAAGACAGACACCATGTGAACCTTTGAACTGTGGGCAAACTGCAGAACATGTTAAGACCAACAGATGTGTTAAAACTCTTCTCTTCTGGTGAAATGAAAGGCACAATTAGGTGTTAAGTTACAAAATAGCTAGAGACAATAGAAGCCACAGCTGGAGGTATATAGACCTGAGCAAAGGAAGATTGAGTGGGCCTGTAATAGGATGCAAACGTAAGCTGCTGATGGTATGAAAAGTTCTTGCCCCTCTTCCAGCCTTTTATTTCCACCCTTGCACCTCTCCTCTGCTCTGTGCTGATCTGTGTGTTTGTGTAACACACTGGCAGCTGGAACAGGGAATAGCATGGCTAAAAATCACGTAATGAAAAAATACCCTAAATGTATGACAATAGTTCAGCTGCACAAAGTCTGAATAGCCAGCACTGTGAAGACATAGCTAGCAAGATCCCTGGCCCCAGTCTAAAATCCAAGGGACTAAGTAGTCATTTGATATTCCGTGTGCAAGGGGAAAAGTGAGAGAAGAGTATGACTCTGGGTAGAAGCAAGGGAGGGACATTTTCAGATGCAGGGTTGACTCAGAAAACATACAGGTGAGGAAAATATACGGCTTTGTGCTTCTGAGCTGTGTGATGCACTGACACCTCACACTGATGCATGAACTTGATTGCAGCAATGAAATATTTGTTTTGTAGAATACATTTCCTAAGCCATCACAAATTATTTTACAAGAACTTGACATTGTATAACTATTTGTGTCCTAGCATTCAAGCTAGGCTACACATTTTTAAACCACACAGTTTTTCAACATGTGTTCCCACAGAGGCTGTCCTTAAAGCTTGTATCAAAGTAGGGACCTTTATATGACCCCTGTGACATCTGCCTTTGTATGACTTGAGAAGTGGTCTGAGACCCCGAACAGAAATCCCTCCAAGACTCTGCTTCTTTCTGCATACAGTGCTTAATAAAAGATGGAATTTACTCTGTTTCAGTATAAATTTAAATATCAATTTCTTGATGCTAATAGACAAAAATACATAGAAAAGTAAACATGCATAGTTTGACAAATATCAGTTATATATAAGTATATCAGGACATTTTTCTTAATCTTTCCAGAAGCAATAAAATGCTAGTATGCATTATAGATCATGGAACGAGGTAAAACAAGTGTTATTATGAAATCATGAAGGTGATGCTCTTTTCTAAGGACCTGTAGTCAAGATCATCTGGCTATTCTTATTTTCAATCATGTCCTACTCTGGGTTGTTTTCCATGAGATTTCTGGAATACATTTTCCCCTAATAAAATAAATTCATATTCATTTACAATAATGAAATTCAAAGTACCTTTCAATTTAGGGTTTCAGCTTCTGATAACAATTTCTTATGTAAAGCAGATGCTATTTTAAGTATCTCTCTCTTGCTTGCTCAAGGAAGAGTGTAATGGGCTTTGGTTGGCTATCTATAGCAACGCTAGAATGTTTGGCTTTTTTATTTTATCACACTGCAATTTAATTAATTTATAATATTTAGGATGTTAACATCGAAGTCCATTTGATAAAATGAATTTTATGTGTTATTTATGGGGAAGACACTTAGAGATTTCAATAATTCTTAAGAACATTTACAATTTTTTCCTCTGATTTTTTGTTTTCCACTACATTTTATAGGTCTTCATTTGTATTTGATGTAGGTTTGAACTTCAGGTTTATGTCTCAACACCTCGCAACAAATTTTGTAAATATTCTGTGGGGGCTTGGTCCTGAAACATAAACACTTCTTCTTATTGAGGCACTGAGGAAAAACAGACCCCCTCATTTATTATGTGATATCCAGGAGGCTAAGGAGATTTTGATCTCTTTTTTTCAGGAACATCTTCTTCAGTAAGAATAATGAAATGCCATCATGCTAAGGTGAATCATAATAAATGTTACGTCTTGGTTGACACTGAAAAATAAATCAAAGAAAGTTGTGAGAAATATTGGTGACTTTTTTTTCCACAGAGATTTGGACCAGCTCTATAAATTAAACAGTATGCGATGACAGCTTTGAGGCGGTAAGTAAACCATTCAGTAGATAATCTCCATAGTAACAAAAAAAAGTTTAACCATCTCAAACCAGAACAGCACATCTGGACCTGGCTGTGTCATATGGAAATAGGGAACATTTTATTGTTGTCAGAAGTCACAGCACACAAGAAAACTACACAGCTTAATCCTCGTTAGTAGAAATCAATGAAGTACAAGCAATGTGTTTGGGAGGATTCTGAACCTGTAAGTCCTTGTCTATTTGCTCACCTTTATGCTGCGTAAGGATTCTGTTGTGATCCATCTGCTGTTTGCAAGTTAGGAGTAAAAACGGGCTCTCCCTTAATGAATATGGAGTCCAGTCCTGAGAAGTCTTCCTCATGAGAGTAGTCCTAAATCATTAACAGAATTCATTTGAATAATAACTGATGCACTGCATTCCTAATTAGCAGTATTTGATTTTAATTACACTAAACTTCAAAGCTGAAAACCTATTTTACAAGACAAATTCTTTAGTGCTAAAGGTGGAATCATTTAATTGGTGTGGGTGCAGAAACTCAAGATATAAAGACTGAACTGCTGAAGAGAATGCAAAATTTTCTTCAGCAAGTACAAGGCTGTGTGTGACATCCATATCTCTTCCTGAGAACAAAGAGGACTAGGGGCTCCACTTTACATATTGTTCAAGCTGCATAAACTCTGGGTCAAGCCTTGCTAAACTAGTGCATAGCTGATGGTGGGAGGCATCCACAGGGTGGGTTTTTAGGAACTATGTGGGGTTCAGTTGCTCCCTTATAAAAACCCTCACTTTTGGCTTCACTATGGGCTGTAAATGTGCACCTTTCCAAGCCTCCAAATAAGCAGGGAAGGAAATAGGTATAACCTTCATTCTGTCTTTTTGGTCAATGTCCCATTTCAGCTAGTTCATTGGCATGGGGGTATGTAGCAATTTGTAGGCATGGGCTATAGCACAAATTGTGTCTCTGAGATAAACTGTTCCAGAGTTTGTGCTTCCTGAGGCTTTTCCTGGGCTGGAGCGTTTATGTATCTCCTTTTGCTCAGGCCCAGGTCTGATCGCAAAGGCACAGTTTGGGTTTCTAAAGCTGTGAAAAACTGTGTCACTAATCAGCTCTCTGGGACTATGAGAGCTCTGCATCCAGTCTTGATCTCCTGAAGGCAGTCACCTCTGACGGGTTTTTCTAGTATGCTTTCAGCTCATCCTCATCCATACCTTGATACAGTTAAAGCTACAACACCCAGGAGGTAGCTCAGTCTACTTTGTCAATTCAATCCTTTTCAAGCATTGGAATGTGCCAGGAGAGCTAAAAAGGGCCAACATGGGTTCCAGAAGGAGGAGTAGAGAGATCTCTAGATTTATGCCAATAATAGTAACAGACAGCAATTTTCACACAGCCTCATTTCTGGTGCCGCTTCCTTCCTCATGGTACCACATCATGGTTTATGTTTCTGTCTTTCTGTACTAACTTATTCTTCCTAACTTCTACCAGTTCACTTTTAGTTCTGGGGCAGGTGCCTGGACAGACCTAGCATCGGTAAGTCCTGTGGATGGGGATGTTCCTGTGTGAGTGGTTCGTCGTCCCCTTGCTTAAGGACAGAGTCTGCCCGTAGCAAAGCCTGCCTGTATAGTAATCTTTAATCATGATTCAGATCTCTCTAAAGAAGCATTCTAGTTTGAAGGGAGAATCCTGTCTGTTTCTACTGTATGCACCAAAAATACTCTCTAATCCTGACCTAAAAGGATAGCTGCAGTCACAAGCCAGGATTTGCAAAGTCTTGCCACTACAACATATGCAATAACAAATGATTTGACATAAATCCTTCTAAGACAAAAAAAACATGCAGCTTAGAGACAGGTTTATAAAGCTGGGTGATGAAGCAAGGTCAGTATCTCTAATCTGAATGCAGCAATACTCATGTTATATCACAAGAAGCCTTCTAAGCAACCTTTCCGCAGCTCACTGAAAACACATACTTCACTATCTTCCCTTTAATGCTTCCTTTGTTAAATAATTTATTAGGGATATTTTGGATGTGATTCTCATCGGCATATGTTTATCTTTTACTGCAAATGTTTCCATTGTCTATGCCCTCTCCTTTTGGCTGTGTGAGCATGCTGGGCATTGTTTTTGGCTGGAGTGGAGGGTATCTGGGTGATGAATTATTACATTGCACAATAACGTCCTTTACAATTTAAGGTTGCCAGTGCTTCAGCAGCTCTGAGACCCCAACTCTGACTTTAATAATGTGTTGCTAAAAAAGGGGGTTAAATGTTGTTTATACATTACATTTCTAGGCAAGGCAAATTTCACTTGCACCTGCCAATGGCTAACTGATAAATATACACTGGTAGAAGTTCAACAGCAGTGGGCCAGTCAGTTAAATACCACAAGACACCATAAACATTGAAGGTTAGTGTTTTCCCAGCTCTCACACTCCACTAGATATAAACTCCTTTCTTAAAAAGATTAAAAACAAATAAATCCTCTTTGCAATGTAAAAAAAAATTAAAATGCATATTCAAAACACAAAATAAATTCCTCTCAGAGTCTATTGCAGTTATCTGCTACGTTTCCTGTCTCTCAGATGTTAATTATGATTTAATCAAAATTTGTTGTCAATTTTTAAGTATAAAAGCATCTCATATGACTGGTTGCCGATTCTGAAGTCTAAAGGCCTTGCTTTATATTGCTGTAGTAGAACAGAAAATATAATCAAAGTTTGACCTTCAACTTTAATCCTATAAACAGAGAATTTGCTTACTTTACCTTGGAAACGGATGTGATTCATCACAGTAGCCCATAAATAACATGTCAAACTGTTAGACCGATCAATGAAAATAAGTTATTGAAAAATAATGTGATTGTAAAGTCTCTATGTAAACTAGCTTAGTGTTATTTTAAAATGAGGAAGGTTTTCAGATTGAGGTAAATATTTTTTTAAGGAGAATAGTTACTATGTAATAAATGCAGTAAACATTAAACATATTTGCCCTAAGCAAGATATTGTTTTTCACGAAAAGTACCTTAATGTAAATAAGCATTAAAGGTCCAGAGGGAGAATTGGGCTCCACTTAGATCAGGACTGAAAATGGCAGGTTACCTAAACTGTCTGTTGCTTATCACTATGCCTGAAACAAAAACAGAGGGTGAACTCTTGTCCACGTGGGAGCCCACAAGAACGGTTCAGTCACGAAAAACCTGCATTTGAGACTTCAAAGCTGAAAGCAGAAGTTCTGAGATGTGAACTGGATTAATTGAGTCTACACTTTTTCTTTGTGGGTATTGACTCTGAAGTCTGACAACAGCAATTCAAATAGGAAGCTGCTGTTTCATGGCTTATGTTTTCAACTGGCATACCCAGATAATGGAGTATTTCACAAAAGGTGAAATGCATGCAAAAAGTCTGATTTTAAAATTCTTTTGTCTAGTAGCACAGCACACATTTAAACAACATGACTATATGGGGATATTGAGCTGAACTGAACATCAAAATGAATAACCTAAATTTGTGGCATGTGTATTACTAACTTTTACTGTCCAGGTAACCAGAAAGCTATTTTATTGAACAGAAGGTTAAAGCTGATTATCCTGCTGTGTCAGAATTAGACCTTGTCTGGTATTTAGATCTACCAGCTGAAGTTTGTTTGCACTCCTTGTGTCAGTAATAGTGGAGATAAGCAAGTAATTGTGATGCCAAAATATAAGTAACATTTTTCATCCTTTTCATCATTACAAAGCATTTGTTTGTACGTGATGGAGTCTTTCAATATAAATAATTAATGTGTGGATAGATTGCCTTGCTGTTCAGTGAGACTGGGAGGTGATGGAGTTTTATCTGATGACAGGTATGTACCTTCCTTTTTACCTTTCATTGGTGCCATAAAAATAATTGAAAAATTCTCTTTACCTTACACAGGAATCACTTTGCTCAGCTTATACTGTAAATTTGTAAAGAAAGAATATAATATAAACAATGATGGTTTTGTGAATAATTTTCTGACAGAGCAGCTCTTCAGTATTTTTTTGCACAAATGTGACTTTGTGTTTTAATTTGTTAATATAAATGGAATATAGCTGGAGTCAAAAGCATTCTGGATTGCATGATGACAGCCGGAACCCTCTCCTGGCCTTTCTCCTTGTCATTTATAGTTTATTTATTTGCTTGAACCTCAGACCTGGTGGGAGGAAATGAGGAAATGTCAGGAATCCCACGTGGACTCAGCAAATCTCTGCCAATAACAAGCAACTCCAAGAACTACTCTCTGGAAACTCTGCCCCCAGTGAAACATCACCTTCCCTACCTTTCACAGTGCCTCATTCCATGCACAGCCTCTGCCTGCCTAGGTGCCACAGATGTTTCCACCAATGTGACAAGTGGGACCCCCAGTACTGGAGGAGTCAGTGGGCTCCCACTGAGCACAGGGTGCTGCTTTCAGAGACATCTTGTCACAGTAGCAAAGCCAGGAGGACACCTCTGCTTGTGCACTCATTATTACTAGAGTGCAGAAGAGTGCTGCTGAGGTCTAAGCATGCAGGACCCTGAAGAGAGGAACCCATCCCAAGGAACTCTTAGGTCAAGTAGAAAACCTAGGATGGCACAAGGGCAGAGCAGAGGAACAGAGGGAGGGCAGGGGAACTGGATGTTGCACATCTACCCAAAGCAGCTACACTTCTATCCAAGCCCAGCTACCCCTTGTGGGTGGAGAGGCTCCTGTGGGCTGTGACCCACCCCACGTGCAGAGGGAGGTTGCTGTGGCCCTGCACTGCGGCATGTCTCCCAGCCAGCAGCCCCACAGCCAGGGCAGCCCAGGGGAACAGCAGCTTGTTTTCCATCATGCCCCATAAAGGGAAAGTAGCGAAAGACTGTTTTGAGGAGGCTGAAGGAATGATAATGAAAGAATTTTTGTACTGTTTATGTATAAGTTCCTGAAATGTGCAAGACAGAAAGAAAGAGAGCACAAAGGTGCCTTCCTGATGATTTAACAAACGGTGTTGCCATTCTCATCTGCCTGTGATCTACACTTCCAACTTTCATGTCTTGGCTGTAAAATGAACTTAGTACTGCAGTCAGCATTTGCAGACATGCTTCAATATATTGTAATTGAAATAACCTTTTAAAGAGTGATTTCCATAGACAACAAAGCTTACTTTCTATTTCCTTTTTATGGACTACTATTTTAGACAACTGAGTGTTAAAAATCATCTGAATGCTCACAAAACTTTTTAATGGCATCCCTACTATAATATCGCTTAAAGCAAACAGCACATAATTCTCCGTCTTCTGCTTTAATATTGTTTTTGACTTTACAGATTTTTATTTTGTGTTTGAAGATTTGTTTGTGGAAAGAGAGATTTCTGATATGACTACTGTAGTATCAATTTTTCAGTCAATACTGGGCAGATTTAAGCAAGTAAATTCCACTTAAGGTAGAGTGAAAATTTAAATTGCTTAGTCTGGGAACAGAGGAGAGACTCATTTAAAATATTTGAATTTCAGAAAGAAACTTTTTTTTTTTTAAGAAAAGAATAATGAACTGTAGACAACTTTTTGTTTTTGTTGCTACTATTTTTGTTTGATTAAAAGAAACATCTGTTTTAAGCCGGAGTAGCCATATCATGTCATTATTGCTTTCTGTTGCATCTTTTTTCTCTCACCCAAACATATGTTATGGGTCAGAAAACTTTTTTATCATCTATACTGAGAGTGCAACTAGTTCACCTATGCATGCTGTGCTGGTCTTATAACATATGCCAGTTTATCTCACACATTACTCATCATGTTGTGGAAAAGAGAGCCTGAAATATCAGAAAGAAATTTGAAGAACATACGACTGTGGCTGAGCCAAGAGAAGTGGTGCTGGGGTTTATAGATGCAGTTAATACTACTGTGAGCAGTGCTATTGCTGGCAATCCTGACAGTTAAAAAAAAAAGTCACTTACTGAGTTCCTTGTGCTGGGTTGAGCAACTCACTAAAAATAAATCATCCATTCCTCTCTACTGCCAAGAAACAGAGGAGAAATATAAGCCTTGTAGTTAACAGAAAGGCTGACCTTAGAGATTCTGTTGCCCCAGAGCTGACGAGATTATAGGGAAGGGAGAGTTTATAGCAGAGATTTTAGAAACAAATGCTTTAGGATTTCATTCCACATTTGGGAAAAAAACCCACTGAAAAACATTCAGTCCTTTGGGACATTTTTCATGACTTGTTTATCTTCCTCCATCAAGATTCAGCACTCATAAAATCTCATGCTGTGTTTGTATTGCTTTGTTGCAAGCTCTTGTTATTTTGCAGCAAAACTGCAAATAACTCATACTGGAGTAAGGTTGCTACTTGGCCATTAATTTTTCACAAAAAGCAGCAAATAATAGATACACAGCTCATGGGACAGTAGGCAAGATTGCTGCTCATGCTGACTCCAAAAAAGAAATCAATTAATTAACTTGTTTATAAAATCTAATTATTATTAATTATAATAATTATATTTCAGTTATTTTTCATGCAGACTGTGAATGAGAGATAGACAAATGCAGAGCAGCCATTGTNTGGGAAAAAAACCCACTGAAAAACATTCAGTCCTTTGGGACATTTTTCATGACTTGTTTATCTTCCTCCATCAAGATTCAGCACTCATAAAATCTCATGCTGTGTTTGTATTGCTTTGTTGCAAGCTCTTGTTATTTTGCAGCAAAACTGCAAATAACTCATACTGGAGTAAGGTTGCTACTTGGCCATTAATTTTTCACAAAAAGCAGCAAATAATAGATACACAGCTCATGGGACAGTAGGCAAGATTGCTGCTCATGCTGACTCCAAAAAAGAAATCAATTAATTAACTTGTTTATAAAATCTAATTATTATTAATTATAATAATTATATTTCAGTTATTTTTCATGCAGACTGTGAATGAGAGATAGACAAATGCAGAGCAGCCATTGTTCTTTCATCAGAAAGATGACACAATACTTTAAAGGGTATGCTAACAAAACTTCATGTATTTCTACTCTAAAAGTAAATTTCTACTGTCTTTGAATGTACAATCCAGCTGTGAGATACCACAGCTTGGCATTTTAAATTGCACTGAGTAGATTTTACATAATTAAGTTGTTGTTAGGGTTTCTTTTTCCCAGAAAGGAGTTAATGAAATTATTTGCATTTTAAATTAAAACTAAATTTGTATGGGAATTCACATCTAAATTGGTATTTGGCAGGTCTCTCTGACCTATCCTAATATGTCTGCTAAAGGNCAGTTATTTTTCATGCAGACTGTGAATGAGAGATAGACAAATGCAGAGCAGCCATTGTTCTTTCATCAGAAAGATGACACAATACTTTAAAGGGTATGCTAACAAAACTTCATGTATTTCTACTCTAAAAGTAAATTTCTACTGTCTTTGAATGTACAATCCAGCTGTGAGATACCACAGCTTGGCATTTTAAATTGCACTGAGTAGATTTTACATAATTAAGTTGTTGTTAGGGTTTCTTTTTCCCAGAAAGGAGTTAATGAAATTATTTGCATTTTAAATTAAAACTAAATTTGTATGGGAATTCACATCTAAATTGGTATTTGGCAGGTCTCTCTGACCTATCCTAATATGTCTGCTAAAGGAAAATACCTATTTTATTTATATAGATGTATCCGAAGTGTACATAACATAGTCTATAGGTTTTGAAACACTTTGGGAACTACAGCATGACAAGACATCATAACACATATTCACATCATACTCATTGGTGGAAGCAAGGTCAAACAGCTCATGGAATTTAACAATATGTTATATTCCTCTTAAAATTCCTCAATCTGCATCCAGGTTTTTGCCATGTTTCAAGCTTTCACTAATGTTACTCTTTTCTGGAAAGTCTGGATTCTTTTAGATGAAGCAGCGGTATTGGCCTTCAGTAATTTGTTTGATGGAAAATAATTCGAAAGTATGTGAGAGGTAATAAATAAAACTGAACTTTCATTCCCTTTTTCAGCTTTGCTGTGATATATTTTTTGGAATAGATTTACATTTATGATTAAGGATAGTGTCATCAATAATTTATTATTCAGGAAAATGCATTATGTTATAAATTTAATCATACACCAGATCAGACTATTCTAATTTTAAGACTGTGTCATAAAGAAAACTCTTTTTACTGAGAGATGTGCCATATTCATCCATGAGAAGTGCCTAAGCACTCACCCTTAAAGTATTATATTATTTCAACAGGCCAATATCCAGATAAAATACTAAAGTAATTTTTTTGCATGCTGGAAAACATTTTGAAGTTTGTTCCTCTGTTTCAGTTTTAATTGAAAGGTATAGATATCAATAACTTTTGGGTTCTGTATCTCAGAATTTTCGTTTATTTAAGGTAAACATAAAGATACATCCTCTAAGACTTTGAAACTATCTTGAGAGATGGAAAAAAAGTACTTGAAATTAAAATAAAAAAATATTAAAACTGAAAGAATTAGATAATTGAACAATTAGCAAGGAATAATTTTCATTATCTATTAATTTTTAAAGAAAATTCTACCTGCTAGAGTTGACTTTATAATTCAAAAATTACAACTTCCAAATTTTTAAATTGTAATATACATTTTGCATTTGAAAATATTTTAAATGCCATTTCATATCTTTAAAATAATGAAAAAATAATAATTAGTACCCTTTTCTCTCTCTAGTAACAAAAGACTTCCATCAATATTTTTATATTTCTATAGTTTTAAGCATCAGTGATGACAGGACATAAATACGTCCCTTTCAGTCAATTCTTTAATTGTTTCTCCACTTATAGGACGAAAGAATACACTGATGACAATATATAAAAATTTAATATCGACCATTTTAGCTACAAGTGAAACTTGTGAAACAACACATTGATTTGCTGTTATAGTTAATGAAATAGCACAGTATTCCTTCTGCAGAAGCCATCTTGCAGAGCTCTGAGTTCCTTAGCAATTAAAACAGTCAACAAAACAATTCCACATTAAAAATAATTCAGTACTTTTGTTCTTAGATGCTGTGATAGAATTATATTTATGACTAATTCCATTTTCATATTGTCTTTTATCTGATGAGGTGACAGGCATTTTTGAGTGATGTATTTTGCATAAACTCCAGTCAGCCTTGCAGTAATTATCCATATGGAAATCTTTGTTCACTCATTTTAGAAAATATAAAACCTCTTCTTCTGCAGTAGAGAACTTGTCTTGTTTATAGACTGCTATCATGGGAGTTTTTGTCACTGCCATGACTTACGTGGAACTGCAGCTTAATCATGCTTGTATCATGATCATTGCTTGGCAGTTGTGTGATTGTATGTATTTCCCAGATCTGTTTCCTATGTAATCCATTATCAAACTGAAAACAATCAACAATTACACTGCTTAGTGTGGTATGGCTTCAAAAGCTTAACTGATTGATTTTGCTTTATCCTTACACATATTATAAATTATTAAGTAAAGGATATTGCCTCTGAGTTAGAACGTGCTATATTCCAAGAAGATCCCTTCTGTGTTCAGTGATTATAGTGTGTTCAAAGCAAGAGTGTGTCAGTCTTCCTTGTGAATGTTTGGTGCTACTGTAATATAAACAGGATTTCTGTATTGTATTACTGTATTACAAAATAGAATTTCATACTATGCATGTTTTGTTTTCAGTGAGGTTTATCCTGAAGCAGTTATCAGATCTTGTCACGGTGATATTGGATGGTAAAATGCCGTGACCTTCCCAAACGCGCCTCCAAGGAAGCCTTCTGGTGCAGCTGGCACCCTTGCACACACACATGTATGCTCACACACCGGATAGCTAGCAAAACAGTCCAGTGATGAATGAGCAGGGAAGATCTTCACATGGGGTTCTACAGGAGAGATTTTAATGCATCTGCACTCGTGCAAGGTTCCAAAGAAAATCCAGTGAGAACAGTGGGGGTCCAATTGTGCAACTCTGAGGGCACCAGAGAGATGAAATGAACTCTCAACAGAAACATCAAGAATGTGTCTGAATTTGGAGGCGAAAGAGAGACCTCTGAGACTTTATGAGCTATGGATCCTCTTTTAGGGAAAGACTACTAAGTCAAAGCAGTCCATCCTTGTTTCTGTCTTCCTTTCAAAAAAATTCCAAGCCAAATGAAACCTCTCCCTGTTGCTGTTTCTGACATTCATCTATATGATCAGGAGAGAACACTGACTGACAACAGCAGATGGGAGTCATCTTAATTACTATTTTTGCATCCAAACACTATCTCTATGTGGTTTGTGGCTCTCTTATTCTTCCTTTTTTAAGCGACAGTTTTTTTCCTAAAATAATCAAGACTTTTTCAGGACAATGGGCCTTCTTTCCTCCTATCCCAATGTGTTGCTATTCAATGAGTGTCTTGGTATCTATGATGTGCAGCATAATTTCTGAGTGTCATGGTTTAACCCAAGCGGACAACACACAGCCACTCTTTCATTCCCCCACAGCAGATGGGGAAGAGAATCAGAAGAGCAAATCTAAAAAAACTCATAGGCTGAGATACAGACAATTTAGTAGGGAAAGCAAAAGCTGTGAACACATGCAGAGCAAAACAAGGGATTCATTCACTGCTTCCCATGGGCACGGAGGTGTCAGCCATCCTCAGGATGAGGCAGGGCTTCATCACATGTAACAGTGGCTTGGGAAGATTAACTTATCCCTCTGAACATCCCACCTTTTCTCCTCCTTCCCTCAGCTTTATACACCAAGCATGACATCACACGGTACACAATATCCCTGTGGTAAGCTATCCCAACTGTGGCTCCTGCCAAGTTCTCGTGCATCCCTAGCCTACTGTCTTGGTTTAAAAGACAGGTGTCTGCTTAAGGAAGGCAGCAGCCTCCCTTGGAATGGGAAAATGCAACTCCCCTCCCTCCAAATTTATAATTTTGAAATTAAGAGGCTTTCAGGCAGAGATACNACAGGAGATAAGCCAGGAGGAGGAGGCGGGGAGAAGGAGGAGGAGGAGGAGGAGGAGGAGGAGGAGCAGGAGCAGGAGCAGGAGGAGCAGGAGGAGCAGGCAGGGAGCACCACCCCACCTGGCCTCAGCAGTTCATGAAAATGGTAAAAGAATACTTTTTTGGGGGATCCATCTTACACTATAACCTATGACACCTACTCATTGGTGGGAAGGGGTGAAGAACAGTAGGCCTTGACTCTGCCTAAGAGCTGCTCTAGCAGTAACAAAATCATCCCAATAAGTTCAACACTCATTTCAACACTAAAAACATAGTTCCATACAAGCTAATATAGAAAAAATTAAGTCTGGGCTAAACCTTTACCTTTGTCCTTAATTCCTATTTTGCTGATGTCTCTTCAACTGGGAACAACATTTCTCAGGTTATTTAGGAAGAACCAAAGACAATACTCAGCTTTTGGTCTTCTATTTTAATGGTTGGCTTCTCCGTCTATTCCATATCAGTTGAAGGTAGATATTAAATCTGTTCAAATTCCATTAACCAGAGGAAGTCTCCCTTAGGAGAGAAGTGTTTCTAGTACTCTAAATTGTGGAGAGTTATTCCAGAAATTGTGCAGCTTGTGATAGATCTGATCTACACCTTCAAGGCAGGCTGCATGGCCTTGTGGGCTTTTCTGAACTGTGGGATCAGGATCTGCAACACGTGCTGGATGTTGGGAGGCTCTATGTCCTCCACTCCAACATCTCTTAGGAAATAGTTGCCAACTGAATTTTCATGTTAAATTGCAGCTGACACAAGATACAGTTTTTAGTTATTTGGTTATGACTGGCTTTCAGAGCAACTTGTGGCAGTTTCCAACCCTGAAAATCAAATATATAATTTTCATCACTGAACTTCCAATTTTTTTCAAGATAGTAAGTAAATTTAAAATCTTTTCTATAATTTTCTTTCTGATTCTGACAAAAACACACTAAAAAATTTAATGAATTCTCTCCTTGCCCAGAAGTGGAAAACCAATAACAATACATTATGCATTTAAAAAGCATTTCATTAAAGTTAACATCAGAATGTACTGCTAGTTATAGATCATTTAATTGTTATGTATTAAGCATAAGATATGTCTAACATTCTTTTCAAGCTTTCATACGCTTTAAATTTATTATGTCAATCGTCAGCTGCTATGACATCACAAGATGAATTCAAAGCAATGATTACTTTAGTATTTAAAATGCTTGGAGTGTACCAATTATTCAGGCTGCTAAGTGAAAGTAAAAATGTCAGCTTAGCTCTCTATAATCCTGTAATGTTTAAAGGTTTGTGAATTACACAGAGACCAGAAATAAAGAGAGAAGTTCGTTTGACTAAAAGACCTTTTCTGTGCAAAATATGCTGAAACCATATCCTTTAAAATATCCTAGTGATTAATCAGAGTGATTTAAAACACTTGATTACTTAAGTCCCTGTGTTTGAATTTACTTTCAGCATAAACCTTTCCTATATTTATTGTAAATTGTAAGTAAACAGTGTGTGTCTGATGCTTTATAAATATTAATCTATAAAATATAAGGATCCAGGTCTTGTATTTTTTTTGATATTTGAACCAAGCTGAGAAATGCATGTGCCAAAAACATGTGACTGAGTCTCAAAATTTTGTTTACTTGTTTTTAAATCCTGTGTCATGGTACCCTATCTGAATATCTTAGCTGAATGATGAGGTACTCTTCTGGTACCAGGTAAAGGAAGCAGAAGAAAACAGTCATGAGAGTAGACTCAGTCCAGGAAACTGCTGCAGAAAAATATTACTATAAGCTGATAAAGAACTAGAGGTCCAACTGGTACATTCACAGAATCATAGAATCATTTAGACTGGAAAAGACCTCTAAAGTCATCTAATCCAGTTTTTGACCCAACACTGCCAAGTTCAACATTAAACCATGTCCTAAAGTGCCACATCTACATATCTTTTAAATACCTCAAGGGATGGTAACTCAACCACTCCTTTGGGCAGACAGTTAAACTTTCCATCAAAAAAATTTTTTAACATCCAGTCTGAATCTTCTCTGTCACAACTTGTTTTCTGAGAGAAGAGATTGAACCTCCAGCTCCGTGCAACTTCCTTTCAGGTAGTTGTAGAGAATTAAAAGCACCGTCTCTCTCGACTCCTTTTCTCCAGGCTTAACAACCCCAACTCCCTTAGTCACTCATAAGGCTTGTGCTCCAAACCCTTCACCAGCTCTGCTGTCTTTGTCTGGGGTCACTCCAGCACCTCAATATCTTTCTTGCAGTGAAGGGCCCAAATCTGGATGCAAGATTTGAGATGTGGCCTCACGAGTGCCAGTACAAGAAAACAATCCCTGCTCTGGTCCTGCTGGCCACGCCATTGCCAATCCAGGCCAGGATGCCATTGGCCTTCTTGGCCAGCTGGACACACCCTGGCTCATGTTCAGCTGCTGTCACCAGCACCCCCAGGTCCTTTTCCACCATGCAGCTTTCCAGCTACTCTGCCCCAGCCTGTGGCACTGCCTGGGGTTGTTGTGACTGAAGAGTTGTGACCTGGAACTTCACCTTGTTGAACCTTCCTCCACTGGCCTCAGCCCATTGATCCACCCTGTCCAGATCCCTCTGCAGAGCCTTCCTGTCCTCCAGCAGATCAAATTCCCACCCAGTGTGGTGCCATCTGCAAATTGGCTGAGGGTACACTTGATCCCCTCATGCAGATCTTTTTATTAAAGACATTAAACAGACTGTCCCCAATACTGAGCCCTGGAAGATCCCACTGGTGACTGGCAACCAACTGGATTTATCTTCATTCACCACTCTCTGGGCCCAGCCATCCACCCAGTTTTTAACCCAGTGAAGGGTGCACCTGTCCAAGCCATGAGCAGGCAGTTTCTCCAATAAAATGCTGTGGAAACACTGTTGGAAGCTTGACTGATGTCCAGGCAGACAACACTCACAGCCTTTTCCTCATACATTCAGTTGGCCAGTTGGTCATAGAGGGAGATCATGTTGGCCTAGCAGGACCTGCCTTTCATAAACCCACCTGGCTGAGCCTGATCCCCTGGGTGTCCTGCATGTGTCATGTGATGGCACTCAAATTGACCTCTCCTTGGCCTTACTCCAGTACCAGGGTCAGGCTGACAGGCCTGTAGTTCCAAGGATCCTCCTTCCTGCTCTTCTTGTAGACGGAAATCAAATTTGCAAACCTCTGGTCAACTGGACCTCCCCAGTTAACCAGGACTGCTGATAAATGGTGGGAAGTTGCTCAGTGAGAACTTCCAACAGCTCCCTTGTATCCTTGAGAGATCTGGCCCCATAAGTCTGTGTGTGTTTACGTGGTGTGGGAGATCACTGACTACGCAGCCTTGGATTATGGGCTTCATTTGCTCCCTGGACCTGTCTTCCAGCTTAGGCTTAGTACTCAAAACCCAGTTGGTCTTACCACTAAAAACGGAGGAAAAGAAGGAATTTTCACTGTATTTTCTTCATCCTTTTCCACTGTGTTTCCTCCTACAGCCAATAAATACAGATTCTATTTCTTCAAAGTTCCTTATAAAATAACAAAGGGGAAGGATTGGTTCTTTGTTCTTTTATACTCTCCCTCCTACCAATGCAAGTGATATATATTATTAAGCTTGTACTTCTAGTGACAGGAATAAAAAACATTCAGCGTTAAACAATCTGTTTAAATAATCAGAAAAAGTTCAGGACCGATTTCCATATTCACTTATAGCTTACATATATCTTAAAAACTGAAGTAAGCCCCTTCTCTTGTGTGGGTTTGAAAATCCTTTCATCTTCATGCCTGCCTTTCTAGTGCATTCTGCTGGAAATCCTAGACTAGCTGTGTTACTTGGTAATGAGCATTTCATATAGGGAACTGCCAACCCAAATCATTGAAGAAACACATAAGGCTTCTTTTTTGCAGCTTTGCATCACTTCTGGAGAGCTTACTGAAGCAGCACAACTCAAAGTGAATGCAAGAATCATCTGTCTGCATATAAGCAGTAGGGTCTAACTCAGTTACAGACAAAATAAGCCATGCATTGGATGTATCAGGTATGCAAACTAATCTATGAAGGCTTGGTTTAGTTTCTCTTCAGATGCATGGGTAGTATGGTTGACCTTGTAAATCCTTAATGAATATAATGCATTTGTATACTGTTTATATTTGTATTTTAATAGTTCAGAATAGAAATTCCATTATGAAAGAATCACATTGATTAAGAAGAACTACTCACTTGAAGACCTTATCTGCTTACATGAATTTCACATTTTTCTCAAAAAAATTCTTCCCTGGTGCAATGTTGCAGAGGCATTAGTGGAAAGAGTGACTTAAAGTCTTAAAGGCTCTGGTTTGAGAAATTCTGAGATGTAAGCAACTGCAATGCATCTGACCACTAATGATGTATAAAATATTGTGATCTACGTGGTCTTCAGTTCTTTCAGAACCTCAGAAAAATTGAAAATCTGGTGGGATTGTACTGTACATGTACTGAAAGTGATTAAGAGCCAAGAAACATTATTGTTCTACTTTGTGTGGGCTTTCAAATGTCTTTAAAATAACATTGATGTTATTATAATATTCAGACTTATAACGCAAATGATAAAGAATACACCTAGTATTTCCTGGGGAAATATTCATAGTTTTCAGATGAAAGGGGATCACTCTCCAAGTGATTTCATTGACCAGCAAGATGCCATTCTCCTTTAATTCATAATATCAAGGCTATTTGTGATGATTTTTGAATACTTTTAATGGTTTCCAAGTTCAACTCTATTTCTTCAGGCATATTCTGTATCTTTTCTGAAGACAGAACAGGAGGGTATGAGGAGAAGAATCTTTTCCCAGGTTATCAGTCACACTCAGCTCATTGTGTTCTTTCATTCAAGGTCAGAAATCAGTGTGACTTTTGGTAAGATTAAATAGTTTTATAAAGATTTAACTGTATAAAAGAACAAACTTTTGCCATTCAGATCTCTCTGTAATCATAATTAAAAATGCCATTACTCTATTCAGAATTATTTTTCTTACTGACTTTCTTGAAATACATTTCAAAGATCCTATGAAAAATTAAAATCTGTTAAATTTTAAAATACATTGGTCCTGGTTTACAATGTTTTGTATTATATTAGGCTGTTATAAAATTGTTCTATTCATTCATACTGTGAACCAGAGCCTCCACTTAGTACTGCTCTTTAAAGTTATTCATTAAGGACTGGGATCTAAGACAGCTGCATTATTTTCAGTAAGCATTATTAGCTTTAGATGATGCTACTGAGTTATGATGAAATAAAGATTTACCTATATTGCCAGTGTACCTGTGATGTACACTAGGAAGACAGATTTGTCTTGTTAAAACCTCATGAGGAGTGAAAGAAGTGCTCAAAAGTATCATTATACAAGGGCATTACATAATTTATAAGTTTGCAAAATAATGACAAGAAGAACCAGAAGAAAAGGACAAATTTCAGTTTCAGGTGTAGAACGGCATCCAAGACTTTTCAGAAGATAGGTGAGGGTTTTTTTACTCTGTATAATGTCAATGCAATGCACGCTGTAAATTTCAGAAAAGGAGACAGTAGTACTGTCTGATTCTGATCCAATAACACAGATAGGCAAAGGAAAGGGTTTTGCAGGTGACTTCACTGCATTTTTACTGCAAATGTTGCAGTCTAAGATTAGGATTTACTTATCTAAATAATTGGAATTATAAATATTTTCAAAAGTATTCTCTCGGTCAGCTCCACAGGTAGTTTCCATCACTGTTACATAGTATGTTACTAAGAAATACAGAAAAAAATAGAAAACTTAGAAACATGTATAAAACATGATGATGAATATTTCTTCTGAGATTAAGTAACAGTTAACAGTATAACAATTGCCTAGTGAAAGATAGAGTAAACTTTGAGAAAACTGCAAACATATGAAAACTTTCTAAGAAAAATGTTTGGACAGCATTATTTAATGACTAAATAAAAACTGAACTGAGAAGTCTGTACTGAGTAAAGAAAGCAATTCAACTAGATTTCAAGAATACAAATTAAACATTATGACTATGTTTTTTCAAGTGAATAGGTAAGAAGCATTAATTAAACTGTTTAAAAATAAATTAGAAACACATGCAGACATGCTGTCTCTCCCTGGAGGGAGGTAGATGGAATAACAAGTGTCTGCCACCTTGAATTTGCCAACAAATCCATACAATAGACAGAAATAAGCCCCACACTTCATTGTACTGCTTAGTGATTTAATGGTTTTTAATCTAATTCTCTGTCATTTGCTGGACTTCTTCTTCAATAATAAGGATGCCATGTTCCACAATATGAGGTTTCTTTCAGCTAAAATATATTAAAAAAAAAGGTGTCAGATTAGCTTCAAAGATGAAGCAAGTAAGAAATATAACAACACCAAAGACTGAAATCTATGGAAAAACAATGTGTTAATAGAGTGGCACCCTTCTGCATTCAAGCAGAGCTGTAAAAAATGAAACTCAGTCTGTGTGCAGTTCCTGTGCAAATCATAATCAATAACTGTAATTTTTAAAAGTGTACTTAGGTTTTTGGGGTCATCACTGATTGTTGATATTTTATCTGTTTTAGCACAAATGCATAAAAGGACAGTGTTCTGATGAGGTGCTTCCTCCTGGCTCTGAAAACAATTTTACTGTACTGCTAGAAAATTTATTAGGTGCAATAATAATGTAACTCTTCAGAACATATTGATGCACACTTAAAGCACAAAGTTAGATTTGCTCCAATCTTTGACTCTCAATAGACTTGAAATTTAATCTATTTCTTGTTCTGAGGTGATTACTGGTATCTCAGAATATTATGACAAAACAATGTATTTAATTTATTGAAAAGATAAGTGAAAAAAATAAACCAAGTATATGGAGTAGTGCAGTGTAATCATGTCTCCTGTTAGGAGACAGAAAACTTATATAAACCGGCACAGAAGCTGAATTTAAGTCTTCATTTAAATAGAAGGGAAAAGCACAAAAAATTCTTTTCTGGTAGGATGGAGGGTGAATTAAAAATGACTTCAAGCCCCAAAGTACTTATGAGGATGACTAGAAGGACACACTGTTCAGAGAATTTTTCTGAATATTTTGTTTCGTTTTATTCAGGGAATTTAAATCAGGTATTTCCCACTACAGCTGTGTGATTCTCACTAATATTTATATTGACCTTTTAATTGTTATAAAATCATGTATTTTCGCACAATTATCATTAACCTGCAAGCAATAACCTTTTACATGTTTAAAGTGGTTGTAGTTCTTGTTATTATAGACTACTTTCAATGCTGTTCATTTAGTATGCTGTGTTTTTAACACAAATGTAATCCACTCTGCATTTTCCATTTAAAATGCATAAGGCAAAGTGCATCATAACAGGATGTAACTACATATTAATCAAATTAGCACAACACTTCAAAGGCCCTGGCTTTTTACTAGGCTACTGTTAGACCACAATTCATGATGGAAAGCAACAGTGTAATGAAAGGCTTGGCAAGGGAGCTGTTTATTTTCTTTCCAGAAAGATATATTGTGGGTTAATTTTCATGATGGGAAAAAATGTGGAGGAAAAGTAACAGTAAGCATTAAGCTAAAGCACAATAAATGGAATTTAAAATACTACTGTGCGTTTGCTATTGACAAGCATAAATGTAGTAATTAGTTGATGACACAACAGAGCTCAAACGACCTATTGTTTAATTATTCAAACTTCATGATCCAAACAAAGAAAAGTCAGATTATTCGATATTCACACTGTGAAGCAAGAACAGCTGGGAAGGTTCTTCCTTCATCATACATTTAACTTACTGTGTAAACATAAGACCCTTCAGCTAATTCTTTTTAACTACCATTTCTCAACATTTTCAAGTATACACTACCAATTTTAATTTTATGATCATTTTAAATTTTGTTTCAGAATATGAAGTGAGGTGTTGTGTCATACTGACTCCTGCATAAAGTAGTCATGATTTAAGAAACCCAATCTAAAGTCTTTCCAGTGGACTGCAACAAAGCATCAGGAATGCACAAAGAAACAGTGTCTGCATTGCTCTCCTTGCAATGTAATGGCTTATTGTAAAATGTAAAAATGATTTTCCTGCTTGAATGTATATTCTAACATTATTAGGGTTCTAGCTAAAATTAAAATGGTTTATGCTAGATTTTGGAATTAATTTTTAAATTTGTTAATATGTGCTTGTCCCATTAACCCATTTCCATTTTCTTCATTTATGTTTTTAGGCTGCAGAGTAGTTTGAAATTCAGTCTGAAAGTCAGGAGTGAAACTCCCACTGACTTCAGCTGCAGCAGGTCTGAATTAGTGTTTTCATCTAAGTCATCCCTAACGCAGCAATAACTTTCCTGTCCTCCAAATCCAGCCATCCACTCTTTTGTTATGCACCTGTTTATTTATGCAAAATTTTATGCATGCAAGCTATTAATGTTGTTTTCTAAATCAGTATGTGGTCATTACAACCACTACTGTTTTCTATTTATTCCCAGTAGATGAAGGAAATAGCACTCAATCCTCTCGTTTATGTTTTGTAAAACATATAAGAAATCTTTATGGCTGTATCTCTGTTTTCATTACTGAAGCGCATTAGTAATAGCAAAGTCTCTATGAGCACCTTTTTGGAGATGCTGAAAATGACTGAAATTTAGCCTATGGAAACCTGCTTTGACATACTTGATTTGACATGCACACAGGCTCTTGCTGGAGAAAATCACTAAGGAAATGTTATTTTAAGTTATGAGGGTAATGCTTCCAAAAGGAAGATTGAAGGTGACAGGATAAATCTTTAGGAACCTTTCAATTATGAAAGAATGCAGTCAGTGCAAATTCAGAAACTGTTCAGAGATTAAAAATATTAAAAATAGAATCCACCTCTAAGAGTACATACATTCCTTTTATGTGATATCTATATAGGAGACAGTACACATACAAGAATTTTATACAAATAATAACATGAATTTGTATTAGTTGTCCTTATATGGTGAATCTGAACATTAGGTAACACGGATTTCAAAAGGTACTGGAATCATCTGTTGCTTAAAAGCCAATTCAAATTATGTTTTGAAGAAGCAGCTTAGTATTTAAATACACCTTCTGCAATCTGCTAAAAAAGAAATAAAAGTCTACTGAACTGGAACTCTAAATCAACTACATTAACAATCCTTAACGTTTGATGGTTTAATGTGATATTTTTAATGATTATAATTTCAGGATATTTTGGTTAGTTTATTTCTCTTTCCTGCTTAGGAGAAGCTAGATTACTGACAAAAATCCTATACAAATTGATGCAGATGAATGCAGTCACCTAAAAAGTAGCTGTTATTATTGACTGTAATAGGAGAACTGCGTGCGCACACACTCAAGTACTTCCTTTGACTATAAAAATTTCAACTATTCAAAACACTCCATGAGACTTCATTGCACCTGGAGACCTGGTGTCCAGTAATTTGATACCCACTTTTTGCAGTATTCACATTTAGTTCTGACTCTGTGATGTGCTATATAAGAAATATTTTCATCTGAAAATTTCCAGCTAATTTTTAGTTTAAGTTTTAACTTAAGCTTACAGGTTAGGTTACTTTTTTGTGTCACGTCCACCACAATGGCTTCACAGAAACTTCCTACATATTGTCTAATGGTATCCTGTTTTCATTGTGAATGACCAGGATCAAATACGAGGATAATTTTTTATCTTAATCATGAAAAACTCTCACAGAGATGGCTGAATAGAATTGTCCTTTTGAAGAAACAGAAATTTTAGATGGGAAGACCTATAATGTCATTTAGCTATCTCTTTGTGTCATTCTCTGTGGTATAATATTCCTGTGTTCCCTCTAGATGAGATTTAAATCATTCAAATCATTCCATCACATCTCTAGAGAGAGACTTTTTCATATCTGACAAACCTTGAAACATGAGAATATCTCTTTCTTTAAATTATATGTTTTCTCCGTTTTATTCTTTCACTTCTGGGCTGAATTTTAGCATAATGTATTGCTTACCAAAATAAGGAAGAAGATAACTTTTTTTCTGTTGCAGATGGTGAATATTATTCAGACAGAGAAGATTAAGCTGTAAAGAGTGCAGGACATTTTGGAGGTATGTGTTCATATGAAAATCTTACAAGAAAGAAAAAACAATTCTGAATACTGGGCTTCTTCCTAAAAATGTGCGTATTAGAAGTCCAATGAAATTTCTGATCAATAAAATATTTATGGGAAAATAAATGCAGTACTTTGAAATTTCTCCCACAGAGAAATACAGCAATGGTTTCTGGAATGGGAACAAAGGACTCATACTTCTGTGCCTTTCTCAAGGAGAAGGGGACTATGCAGTCACTGCTTCGCAAAAAGTAAAAATCATGCTGAAGCTTGGATGCAGAACACACGTCCTATAGTTTATCTAGGGAATCTGGTTGCCTGAACAGGGCTTTTTAGACCATTGAAGTTCCTCCTACACCAACACCACAAGAACTGAGAACATGAAGGTACTGAACTGATCTATATATGAGGATGCAGAACAATTTCAGAAATTTTTGCTGTTCTGGCAGGGAAAAAATAATATTTTTAAAGCTGTTTATTTCTCATATCACTATTTAGGCAGTCTAGATCAGAAGACTGAAGGTACAGCATGTCTGGGAGAATTATGTCACTTTAGCAGAAGGTATAAACATTTAAAAATTAATTTAAAAGGAGGGAAGAAAATTACTGGTAATGACCAGGGTGCTTTTCATAGGAAAGACCACCTGGTAGTGAGAAAAATGGTATTGAATCATATTTTATTCATATAACTTCCCTTTGGAAAAATGGCTAGAAGAACTCTTCCAAAACCAAGAATTTGATTATGTGGTGAGAATTCAGGTATCTCTTCAAGAGAAGCTCACATCCAGGAAAAATCTTGCTCAGATTCTTCAAATAAAATGAAATTTTTAAACTCTTGAAATTCTTCTTGTATCAAGTGCTCCATTTTGTCAACATATTTATTTTCATTTCCCCCTTAACTGACTTCATCCCTCTTTGAAATAATACAGTCTTCAGTGAAACTCTTCTACCTTTATTTATACATAAAATGAAGGCATCCCATGTTTTAAAAATATTTATTATTCATTTCATCATAGGCTAAAAGCAAATAATCTCACCCCACCCTACGGGAAATTTTCAAGACACATACATCTAGCTTGCATCATGTCTTAGGTGCAAATATATTTGGGTTACTTATTACATTTAGCGTTCTGTTTAAAAATAGCTCAAAAATTTAAATTTTTTAATTAGTAAGAGAGGAACCTTCAGGACTTTTAAAAACATCATTACTTAGGACACACGACACATATGCAGGAAATTGTGCTATTTATTTTTACACCACAAACCACTCAAATTCAAGTATTAGAGATAAGAATAAATAAACTAATTTAAAATAAAATCCCACATGTCGCTGAAGTTTTATTACCCTAGGCTAGGGATAATCTCGGATGCCAGACAGCTATATTTTAAATATTCACACAATTTGCCATATAGAAACAGATTCCTTGTCCAATTCTTCAATCTTAAGGTTTGTAAATCTCCATAAAATCAAGCCAAATCTAGTACTTATGTTTCTAAGTAAATGAAAGACTTGCAATCCAACTACTTTTTTAAAAATATGTACTATTTTTAAGGATATCTTCTCAAGATATAAGCTGAGAAGAATACAGTCAAGATTCTTTTCCAAACATTAATGCACAATTGTATGTCAATATTTCAACACTTCCATCATGCTAAAAGTTTAAGAAGCTTAATCTAAACTGTAACTTTATCAAATTCTCTTGTTAACACATGTAATTTTTACTTCTTTTTCAGTTAACTATTCAGAATGTGATATTTTCAGTGTGTGCTTGCATAAAAGTGTGGTAATGTCTCCTCATCCTAAATATGTCAAAATGGGACTTCTTTTATGAAATTTATAGATTTTATGAGGGAATCATCTGTCCTTTAGACATGTCCTCCTATTTCTGTGTATGGTATGAAAGTATAAAAAGGATCCATTAAAAGAGGGCATACAGCTTTTTAGAGTTTGGTGAATGCAGATATGAAAACCCTCCTACTATAGCCAGTTTGACACTTCGAGGTTCACTGAGCAGCAAATGCTGTTCTTTTCTGTGTTGTGGTGGCTGAGAAGCAAATTCTGATTTACTTGGTCTGCACACGAACCTTTAGTCATAAATGAGCAGAAGATAGAATGCAGTCAGGTACTGAATCCTTTGTTCAACAAAGCCAAAAAGGCTTTTGTAAAGAATTGTTTTGAAAATATGTTTCAGTAAAACAAAATAGCCTTTCAGTGAAGAAATTTTTCTGTTTCAAAGTTTAGTAGGACTTTTGGCATCAAAGTTTACTATTTTCAATAGGTTATCAAAACGTCAAACTATGGCAAATGAAGCTAGGACATGCAATAATTACAGTATTTTGGTTTCAGCCTTAGCTGTATCTAATGTTCATCTTTTGATATCTTTCTGTTGGCTTTTTCTCTTCCAACCAACACGGGTTGCGATCCATATGTAGTAGCCAGTTGTTGGCCCTGAGGATTTACTAATGTGGCTTCTGTTCTCTTCATTATTCTCCCCTGGGCTGTGATATGACAGGTTCCTGAGACAGATCTAAACTTCCTACACATGGATGGGAAGGAGCTTTGAAAAAATTCTCTGTACCCTTTCCTGCTTTTATTCACATTGTATAATGAGATGCTAGCTACTTCTTACTTGCTTTCAGTCCTGGTAGAGCAGGACAGCACTAGTAATATAACTAGAAGTCCTGCTTGTGAGATTTCTAACCCCATTCCCAGAGAAGAAGGCTTAGATAATGTCTGGTGTTCATTTAAATGAAATGAATCTCCAAAACTTTTAGATAGTTTTGGTCATTGTGAATATAAATGTGCTGTAGTCAACCCAGTAGTAGGATAGTTAATATCCTACTTAAACAAAGCTTACTTAATGAAAAAAAGCTCTAATTATATACAGCTGTATACCATTAATATTTTTGTACAGAGCTTTTAGCATACAGGAAGATGTGAAATAAATGAACAAGACGTGACCTGAGACAATACATAACTGTTTCTTTAGTTCCAAAAATGCATTTATTGATTTTGTTTTCACATGGTCAAAATAATACAAACATTTGTCAGCTTCATCCTATAGCACTCAGCCCATGCAGACCTATTAAAAGCTACCTTTATAGATCCCACCACAAATAAAATGCCATTGCAGTACATACCATTACATCCCTTCTTCAGATAGTCAAATAAATACAGTCTTAACAGAGTAGTGCTAGCAGTGTTAGAATACTTCAGTGGCCATTGGTAGCCATAGGCATGTTAATACTTTTGGGATGAATTATGTATTAATTGTTTTGTTGAAAAATGGAGATGAACTTTATTTATGGCTGGGTTTCTCTAAAAGGGTTACAAGGGTTGCTCTTCTATTGTGCACACCAGGTTTTCAAATCAATATTTATACATTTTCTGCAATGCTAATGCAACCCTATCCATTTGTTAAAATAAACAGTAAAACCTGACCTCTTTACAGTGCTCTATATGTATTATACCAGCTACTCTACAAACACCACTGTAGAGAATTAACACTATGGATTCAGTGGTGTAATTTATCAAATATGAAATCGGAAAATTTAAGATCCTGCTCTATGGTCTTTTTGTGTATGTAGGTCTCTGAAGTGATGTGGAGATCTGTATGAGAATGGGTTACAGGACTGCACGAGATAATTGCTCTCCACCAAAATTTGGAAACTTATTGTAAACTTGAAAACCCAGATTGAGCTTCAAGGATCAAGCCACTTTGCTAATGTCTGGAAAAAGCAGCCCTTTTGAATCAAATTTATACCTTCTGAAGAGATAATTCACATCTGTGAGAATATATCTCCATTCTAAGTTGCCAGATTTCTTAATACTCTTCCCATCACTCCTCAACTTTGACCCTGCAGAATCACTACCTACGGAAGAGAGAGAGGGTTTTAGCCCACATGGCTCATTCATCTTTAAATCTGTTCTTTGATCTTCTTTCCTTTTTAAAATCAGGAGTGCTGACAACTGCACTGAGTGTTAGCTGAGTGAGTAGCCTTA
>VYXC01012203.1:176259-192513 GCA_013397175.1 Platysteira castanea | reverse complement strand
AGCTGAGCCCTAACCACCAACCTCATTTCACCTCAGACCTTTTCCCCACATTTATTAAAAATGACTTATGTTCCGCTCCGAAAATTTGCATAGAAAAGATATGTCAAGTGCTTAAGTGCGATGGATCCTGAATTCAATAAACCCATATCAAAATTTTAACTGTCTCATAATATTAAAAATTAATTTTAGATATATAATGAGAAAAGTCCTTATATTATAAATAAGAACTATAAATAGCTATATTGAGAAATTTCATTTTGCAGAGTGTGTGACTATGCAGGTGTATAACACTGAGATTGACTGATTCTTCTGTCATGTTTTAGTGCAAAATAAGAGATATTGCCCTGACCAAAACTATATCTACAGCAGATTTTGATTGATATATTTGAAATAATAGACTCAATGTTCGAAAATTTTTTACCAGGACCAGTTACAGGTTTAAAAATAGGTACACAACTGTCCCATAGGCCTTTCATTTAGTATTTCCTTATCCTTAAAGGAAATTTAAATGTGTAATTTTTAAAAAACTAACTGTTTAATTTTGCACTGCTAGAACATAGTAGAACACTGGTAGAACAGACATATTTCTCTTTGTTAAAGTCAATGGCAGTCTCACTTCAACATGTATTGTTGGTTTATATTCTCAAGGGATTTTCTTTAAGGAAGGTAAAATTGGCAATTGAAACACACTCATGAGAATCCAAGAGTAGATATTTAAGGTCAAAAAATGTCTTCATGATAGGCAAGACTCAGCTTCATCCCACTTAACTTCAGCTCCTGCAAGATGTTCTAAGGTAGTTCTACAGCTTTCTTCTACAGTCACCATAGAAATCAGAGGGATATGCCTGGACAGAGTTTCATCTTTCATAATATCAGTGTCAAAGTTACGTGGATAGATTGTCCTTCAGGTGCTTGAGTCTCTCCACTGACTATGAAAGAGCACAAACCGATGTTTTATACTGGTTACACCAGCTTAAGAAAACTAAAACTAGGTGATGAATCTAATCTGAAACCACTTGAATATTGAAACCACTCTGGACTAGTAAGACTCTTTAGGGTCTTACTATTCCAATAGAGGAACTGTGGAATTAATCACTCTCACTGATGGAATACTAACCAATACTGCAATAATGGGTTAAGATGACTTGTCAAACATACAATATTCCCATTATAATAGTCCAAATCTATAAGTACAGATTTGACTGATCTCATCTACAGACCAGGTTTAGCTCTAAGATGAACATGCAGAGCTCCCTGAAAGTCCAGAAGAAGCTGGCTGCTCCACTGAGGAATGGCAAGAAGCAGCCCCGGTCCTGCAGTGACACCATCTTTTATGGCCAAACCAACAGCAGGTTTACAAAGGCAGATTCAAGACAAGACTAATATTGAAGGAGCAATCTTGCTTAAAGATACTGAGCATCCCTATTCCTTTGATAAACAAAAGCCACTAATAAGGATTTGATGAAAAGCAAAGAGTTTTTATACATAGACATAATTCCTCTTGTAAAAGAATGCAAAATTATTTGTTTTTTCTTCTTGAATATTAGATATCTTACTAAAGGAAAAACCACTATCCTCAGACATAAGTACCTTTGTTGCCAATATTTTGAAAGTATGAGGCAAATAAATAACAAAACCAAGTTTTAACAGTCTCTTTAGTTCTCACTGCTCTTGTAATTTTTACCTTTTTTTTTTTTTCAAGATAACATTCAACCTTCTGGCTACGGTTAAATTTAAAGATGCATTTAAGATTGGTTATTAGGAAAGTGAAGTGCTTAACTTATTTAACTGATTGCTGATAAAAAGCCTTTCAGTATCACTTAGTATGCACTCTAAACACTCGACGGGCAGAAGATACAAGTGCTCCCTCACTATAACTAGAAGAGGCTGACTGTGCTCTGAAGTTGCTGTCCCACTGGCTACAGTTGACAAGATCCCTGTATTATCTGTTCTGAAAGTGGAGCACTCATACTTATCATTGCAGGAGCTATCACTGTTGCTTTTTCCCATATCATATTTAAGGAGACTGCTTAAGATATCCACTACCTCCTTCAATTCAAATGTGACATTAAATGAAGTTATTTGTATTCACTATTGACATAGCCAAAATACAGAAGAAGAAATTATTTGCAGTGTTTGCCAACAGAATAATTTTGTGATTTGCTGGGCAGTAACAATGTCATCAGGTTTTGTACCCTAATCTGTAAAACATATATATACATATATATGTCATTAGCCTAATTTGGAACAGTCTGTCATGAAAAAAAAACCCGCAAAAAGTATGTACATGAAAAGTGAAGGAAAACATCGCAGGTGTATTCAGCGGCCTTTACACTTTCTGTGAGGTGGATTCTTTAGTCATGGACAATGGAATTATGCTAGTTAAGATACATTTAATAATACCATTCTCAGAAGAGTTTCTGACAAACAACCGAATAAGAGTAAATGAAAGGGTAGGACTGTCTGTATTATTCAGGGCTTTCTATTACATTTATGGTCCCTGCTGGTCTTTTCCAACCTTTAGAATTAACACAGAAATACAAATGTGTCTAGGCAAATGAAATTATGTATAAAACAATCTCAAAAATGAAATACTCTGTCTCTTACAGCTTCTCTAAAGGTACTTGTAAAGAACACTTATCTGAAATGCTATTTAGCTGTCTGAAATATGTTTTTATCTAAGGAATTGCTCAAACATTAGAAAACTAGCACTGATTCTGTGTAAGTCTATAGAGTTCATAATTTTTGATTTATTTGATAACTTCTATAAAAATGTTGAATGTATGAATAGTTTAGTTTTTATCATTAATCAGTATTCCAACCTTTTTTTAAGGATTGTTGCACTTTTTATTTTCCTTGTCTTTTTCTTCTATCTTCCTCCCTCTCTTTCTGTGAAGTGACTTTTTTCTTTAATATGTTTTGTCACTTAGAAAATGGAAAGTCTTTGTTTCTTTCAAAGCTAGAAGGGTCAAAATAATGTTAACCAAAAGCATAGAAGAGAATATTCACTTTCTCTAAAAAATAGAAAAGCCTCAAAAATATATAATTGGGCCAAAAGTTTATTTTTAAATATATATTCATTTTTGTCTTCAGTCTGTGAACATGATTTTTTTAGATATTATTCCATTTTTTGGTAAGAATTTTGACACCATGTCAGAACTGATAGCTAAAAGTATTAAAAAAATTAAATTCCATGGTCAATAATTTTAAATTTGCAAATTGTATCGTATTGCTTATACACATGAATGTAAAGTTGACAACTGAAAACTGGAAACACTTTTGTGTAGATTAACTTGAAACTAACACTGACTATGTCTTAGAGCTCAAAACAGGCAGTTATAAAAGTTTATGCAGTTCTCCTCTACAGTTGTGAAGTGCAATGCAATCTGCCTTGTGTACAGATGAGAAAGTGCATACAGCCAAGCACAGGTGGGTTTTACAGTTGGGAAAACCAGCAGGAAACCAGCCCATGGACCCACACTCTGCCACTCTGCAAGGCTCAGGCTGCTTGTGCTCTGCCACCTCTGCCCCGGGTACCCAAACAGGGGCGAGCATGTGGCCACAGCTGTGCCCGTTGCAAGCTCCCCAGTGCTGTTCAAGGGATTTTAGGTTGATGTTGCCTCTTGGCATTGCCTGTAGAGCTATCTAAAATCCCACAGCTTTGGAAGGGGAGCACATCATCTAGGATGGCTGTCTGTACCTATTCCCCACCTCCCTCTCCGTCCTCTTCTGCAGCAAAGTGTTAACCTTTGCGGTGGTGTGGAGGAGCAGGTGGCAGCTATCTAATGTCTTGCTATGAAGCCACATGGACACATTTTTCCTGCACGCAGACACCCCAGGGTCTTCTCCCTTTAGCATAGGCCCATCTGCTGCTCTCTGCTGCACATGTTGTAGAGGATAGTAGTGCTTAAAGAAATGGGCAGTAAAACTGTGGCACACATACCTGGGACCAAAGCTTCAGCTGACATAAAGTTGGGGGTGCTGTGCTCGTTCTCAAAAATTTCAATGTCTGTCCCAGGTTATGAACATGGTTTTGAACTATGCTAGAATTGAAGGATTTAAAATTATCATTTAATTTATATTTTGGTTATTTTCTCAGGAATGCACTGTATATTCAAGTACTATGTTGTTCCCTCTGAGGCTTCAGTTTTGGAACAAAGTCAGATATAAACTCTATATTTCTCTCCTTCTGTACATGAATGAACCAAAGTAGACCAACAACATGGAGGAGAAATCTGCCAGGTACGCTTCAAATGTGGTACTATAAATATAGAAAAACTACATTTCAGCTGTTACAGTATCTAACATAGTATCATCTCATAGTATGTTTGATCAGTTTAGGCTTAAATAATTCAAGACAGAAAACAAAGACCAGTATTTAAGTTAGCCTCTAATATTTTGGGTCATGATCCTACACTTGTGGAGTTGAACACTGATTTTACCTAGCCTTGGATTGCTTTTCAGAAAACCACCATCTTGTGAAACCTTCATCTCCTTAACCATATCCACGATCTCCTAAGAAGAGATATGTGGGAAGAATCACACTTTGCCACTTATAAAAAGACAAAATGTGTGTTTTTATACATGAATGTGAAACAACCAAATCCAATACAATTTCAGCAAATAGAAATGACATCTCTCTACTTTCCTGAATTTTTTAGTAACACTAATCTGAGCAGGTGATACTCCTCTAGAAGTCCTGAAGGTCAGAGACTCACCCTTGATGTCATATATCATGTAGAAGAAAATGTGAAATAGGCAACCATACATTAAATATTAGATTTCCCATAAAAGGAAACTTTTTCAGCTGATCTGTTGCTATCTAAGTCTTTAATAAATATTTCTCCATTTATTTAACCCAGAAATTTATTGCATTTGAGATATTTTTTTCTTTCTTTCTCTTCCTTCTTTCCTTTCTTTCTTTATCTTTCTTTCTTTCTTTATCTTTCTTTCTTTCTTTCTTTCTCTCTCATTGTCTCTTTCTTTCTCTCTTTCTTTCTGTCTTTCTCTCTTTGTATCCTCCTTTCTTTCTCTCTTCCTCTTTTCCTCTCTTTCTTTCTCTTTTTCTCTCTTCCTCTCTCTTTCCCTCTCTCTTTCTTTCTTCTTCTTTTTTTTATTTTTTTTTCATTGGAGGAATAATTGCAGTTCTTTTCAAATCTCCGAGGAAATTTTTCAGCTATGTAAAGTTATAACAAGATGTGACATCCAGTCCTAGCTAATCAGTGTTCAACACAGACCCACTACTGCAGTGCAGGGGGTGGCACTTTCAATTTGCCTGTGACACTGACCAGGTTTTTAAGGAACAGTGAGTGAAGGGAGAAAATAGCATAAAAATGCTTAAATTTTTATAGAAAAGGTATAACTTTGTAAGGAAGCACTATCATAAATTCAAAAAAAGTATATCTTAATGATACACTTAGAGTAAATCATTTGCCTTGAGAGACAGGAGGTCTCTGGTGACCTGTATGGCAGCCACAAGAGACTACCAGGCTAGCTACTTTCAGCTAAATGTACTCTCATATTAATATTTTAAAATGCCATAATGCCTCTCTGAAAACCTCAGAGGACAGATACATCAATTTGCGAGGTCTTCACTCCAGGAAATAGAAACAGGGATAATCTGCCATTAAAAGAAATAGTTCATTATGTCTGCTTCTTGGGAGCACATAAACTATGTCCCTCACATACTTATGTTGCAAATCCTCACTTTAATGTGAAGGGAAACACCATGCCCCAGAGCTTTATTGTCCCACTGTTTATTAGTACAAAAAGGTTTCTTGTGGTATGAAATCTTAAGCTTGTTGCAGTAATCAATCAGCTTCAAAGAGTCTCTTCCCTAAGCCAGAATCATTACAAATAAATCAATTAAACATCAAGTTTCTATTTTCAGGAGGATCACAATACAGTAAACCAGAAGTGCATCAGTGCACCATAGTTAGAGAAAGGGATTTTACTAGGTTGAACTGTCTCTTTTTCTCCCTTTTTTCTTTTTCTTTCTTTCGTTTTTTTTAGTTTGTTTGTTTTGTTTTGTTTTGTTTTGTTTTGTTTTCTTGCAAAGAGAAAGAGGTTTATTTTTTATTTATTTATTTATTTAATTTATTAAATCTAGAGTATTCCCCTCTTTAGTGCCTATTTAAATGTGAGAAATTTATATATTTATAAGAAAAATAAAAACTACTACCTCATTTATCTAGGTGTAGAAAGGAAAAAGAAATTAATTTGCATTGTTTTGACTATTAAAGACACAAAATCAGAAAGGAATGAATTGAAATGAAATGAAATGTGGGAATAAAAAGAAATTTATATTTTATTTGTTTACCTGCTGGAGGAGGAACCAGATGTTAGGACATATATGGAATTTTTTTTCCTTGAGGATTTTTGGTTTAGTGGTGTTCAAATATGTTCCTGAGATTTCCCATGGCATGAAACAAAAATCAACAGTGGTACCAATATTGACTCTATTCTATTCTATTCTATTCTATTCTATTCTATTCTATTCTATTTACCAGTTTAATAATATTATCACCTTTCTTCAGTATGTAAACTGTCTACTCCCTAAAATGTTTTGATTAGCTGGATTTTAATTTTCTGGGAAAGGGATGGGTGTGCGGCTCTTTAAAAACACATACATACTGGTTATGCTTATTTTCATCACTGACATGTCAGAGAAGGAACCTTTTTTGTCTTGATAGGCAGATGATGTTCTGATCTTGAGATACATGATAATCTTAAGTTTCAAATTTCATACAGTTGTATACTGACTGCTAATTGCAAAATATTTTTGCTGTATTACCTACATTTCAGTGTTCTGAGGGAAAAGGTGGTTATAAATAAAACAGTGCTGCTTCCTTTGAGCTGCTTCTGCTGTGCAGGTTGGAAGCTATGTTGTAAAGAATTNTTTTGTTTTGTTTTGTTTTGTTTTCTTGCAAAGAGAAAGAGGTTTATTTTTTATTTATTTATTTATTTAATTTATTAAATCTAGAGTATTCCCCTCTTTAGTGCCTATTTAAATGTGAGAAATTTATATATTTATAAGAAAAATAAAAACTACTACCTCATTTATCTAGGTGTAGAAAGGAAAAAGAAATTAATTTGCATTGTTTTGACTATTAAAGACACAAAATCAGAAAGGAATGAATTGAAATGAAATGAAATGTGGGAATAAAAAGAAATTTATATTTTATTTGTTTACCTGCTGGAGGAGGAACCAGATGTTAGGACATATATGGAATTTTTTTTCCTTGAGGATTTTTGGTTTAGTGGTGTTCAAATATGTTCCTGAGATTTCCCATGGCATGAAACAAAAATCAACAGTGGTACCAATATTGACTCTATTCTATTCTATTCTATTCTATTCTATTCTATTCTATTCTATTTACCAGTTTAATAATATTATCACCTTTCTTCAGTATGTAAACTGTCTACTCCCTAAAATGTTTTGATTAGCTGGATTTTAATTTTCTGGGAAAGGGATGGGTGTGCGGCTCTTTAAAAACACATACATACTGGTTATGCTTATTTTCATCACTGACATGTCAGAGAAGGAACCTTTTTTGTCTTGATAGGCAGATGATGTTCTGATCTTGAGATACATGATAATCTTAAGTTTCAAATTTCATACAGTTGTATACTGACTGCTAATTGCAAAATATTTTTGCTGTATTACCTACATTTCAGTGTTCTGAGGGAAAAGGTGGTTATAAATAAAACAGTGCTGCTTCCTTTGAGCTGCTTCTGCTGTGCAGGTTGGAAGCTATGTTGTAAAGAATTCAGAAAAAGACAGCAGAGAGAGGACAGTCTTTGATGGAAACACTCCCCCACATAACTACAGCCAGTTGTTATTTCTGTCACACAGATATCCTGTGGATAAAGCAGATGCATGGTCATTTATGGCTGCTCTGAATAGTCTTGTTTTTCTGTGTACACAACCTGAGATTTACTAAGTAGGGCCTCAGGTCTGATTTATAACAACTATTAGTAATTACAACAGAACAGTGCTCCAAAAACTAGGCTGAAGGCTTGCTGAAGGCTTGCTTGAATCAGGTGTCTAAATAAATTGATCATTTTTGTTCGACTTGCAGTTTAGACTCAGTTTCAACAATTTTCTCCATGAACAAATTCAGAAAAAATACTTTGTTTTGGATCAGCTCAAACAAAATTGTCATGTTTATTTACTGCGCTGATATCAAACATCTTGTTCCAATAATCCAGGTAACTGTACTTCTTGTCTGAGCACCTAGAATTGAGGAAATTTCAACCTGAAATTAGAGTTCCTTGAAGAATACATCTTCCACAGTAAAATGCAGCTTTCTCCTGAAAAATGATGCATTATCAGCTCATAATACTGCTGGTGCGATATAGAAGACATCTCTTGACTTCATGGCAAAAGGGCCAAACTGATTCAATTGCAGTATTCATTCATGGCCCTTAGCAGGGTTTCCTAGTTTTGGACAATAATCACTGTTACCTTTTAAAAGCAATTTTTAAGCCTATGTAAATCTGACAAATTTTGTAGTGGTGTTTTAACTTGCTATAGGTAGACCTCAGAATGTGTAGTTTTGTCAGTCAAACCATTCAGTTAATTCCTAATGTTATGTAGAATGAATCAGTATTAGAGAAACAGTTCCTAAAGTTCTTAATCTTTTACTTGGTTTCCAAGGAAAGTAATCTTGAGACAAATTGCATTATGCCTGTAGGAAAATGAAAAGTCAGGTTTCCAATATCACCTGGATACTAGGCACAAACTGAGTTAGTGGCATTCTTACCTTTTTATCCCTCACAGATATATTTCAGAGAAACGGAGAAGAATAGATCCAGTCCAAATAAATTTGAACACTACATAGTCTTGCAGAGAGGGGGGACTGTTTAGATACTGTAGCTACGATCCTGCAAATATTTTTAGTAAGAAAAAAAATTCTGAATGGAAAGCAAAGAAATGTATTTCTTGTCTCCTTTAGTCCTGATGGACATTTGTGGGAGAAAATCAGTGTGGTTCTGATGATGGAACTCATCATCTCCACAGAATTCACTACCAAGAACTACAGCAGTACAAATTGCCATCCTTAGTCCGCTGGAAAGGAGATTTCCTAGAGCCAGGAAATCAGATCTGAATGCATGAATTTATATTCTCCAGTCGAATCCCCCACATAGAATCATGTTTATGCCCTACCATCTTACATCTTGGATCAAGATCTCTAGAGTGGCTGGGCAATTTCCATCCTTGAAAATTTTAAGTCTGGACTACAAAAAGTCCTAAACATTCTGGTCTGAACTCAGTATTGACCATGTTTTAGGCTACAGGTTGGACCAGATGCCCTCGCAAGGTCCATTCCAGACTGAAAGTTTTTGTGATTTTATTGCTTTAGCACCTGCTCTAAAAGAAAGACAAAGACACACAGAGGTATTCCAGGAATTATCAGAGAAGTGGAGTTCCTGCCAGGATTTCTACTTTTTATAGCTCTGTTTTGCTGATTCTGGCAAGACAGTGGATAAAAAATATTGCTATGAATAAAAAAAATTGCTGTGAATTAACACAATCAATTAATTAATTAGTTCTAGAACAATGAAGAGTAGAAACAAAGAAAGATGAGACAATATTTGTGCAAAACATATGTGCCATGTAAAGAGCAAAAAATATTCAATCTTCTTACAGCTATCACAATTTATCAGTTTACCTAGTCATATATCCGTGATTGTAATTCTTGTAAAATGGCAGCGCTGAAAATAGCTGGCCCCAGAGGGCTTTCTAGGCTAGTGATGCCAAAGAATTAATTTGCACTGAGATATGAAATTAAGGTTTTGTTCCAAGGTGAAAGGAGAATAAAATAACATAGTGATAAATCTGTGTGAAAGGAACCAGCATCACAGCAAAGCTATCTTCCCTTATGAAAAACAAAACGAGGTAAAACCGTTCAGTAATATCCACTAGATCCTTGATACGTAATACACTGTGCATATGGTGAAATGTCAAAGTGCTGCTCCAGACCTACAAAGGAAACAAAGGTACAGAAAACCCACTCACTATAACACTAATATTTCCAGAGGGTTGACATTAATTCTGTCACTCTGAAAAGTATAAGCATTCAGCTACATTTTCCTTTGAATTACCAGATGGTCCTCATAAAAGAGAAAAAATATCTTTGAATTAATAGCATACTTGCTGTATTTGCTTACTTCTCTGAGATAAGGTTGCATCAGAACCTCTAATTGCTATAACACACCTGCTCTGATAATCAACAAAACAAGTTAGGGATAGAAAGAAAATAGACTTGTGGTCATGTGAGGAGGCTTGTTGCATGCTTTATCTGAATGTTTGAAAGGCTTGCACAGATGTACCACCTTTGGAATGTTGCATCTTCTGACTCTACCACTATAAAAAATCCTCTCCATGCAGCTGAGTGATAATAGATGATTTCGTTAATGAACACAAGGTACCATTTTACTTTCAGGGCCATGTACTTTATTTATCTATAGGGAACTTTGTTTTTCCACCCATAGACTGACCTTAACTCTCGCCTTGCTTAAGCTAAGAAATGTAGTGTATCTACAAGCTGGAGACTTGTTTCCAGCAGTCTGAAGTACACCTTGTTCATGTATCTATGAGCTAAGATCCATATTTCTAAATAAACGCTTACTTCTTCAAGATGATTTTGATATTGCTATGAAAAATTGCTGATCTTCTGAGAACCCTCTGAGAACTGTCCAGTAGATGAATAATAATTCAGACAAATTCTAAGTGGAAATTTTTGCCTTCATTAATTGCCATGACAAAACTGCTGTATTTGATGTTTTCAGATCCATAACATATGTTTTCTGCTAGGTACACTTCCATAAAACAGAATTTAGTTCTGTACCATTGAATAGTACAGCATTAGAATAAATAACATTTCTGCTCCTTCAGGTCTTGCCTGTGAAAGTGGTATCTCTCTGATTTTGCTGCATATATTTTTCCACTTTTGATGGTAAGGATTTTATGTGAGAATCATTCATTATAGGAGAATCATCTTTTGATTTCTGAAGTTTTTATATCAGCCTTGATCAGATTATTAGAAAAATAAAACCCACTTTGCTTAAAAATAGTGGGGGAAAGAATTCACATAGACTGTTACTATGACATTCTGCCTGTGACTCTTGTTCAGTCATGTACCCCAGCACCTTATTGCATGCCAGCGAGCCATTCATTTAATCAATTTTCTTTTCAAAACATTTCTGCCTTTTGTTTATTAACTCTGGTAGATGCTTTCCTGGTGCTTGGTCCATGCACCTCAAAGAAGCTCTCACTGCCTTTCAGTGGATGACAGACAGAGGAGCTAGGGCACTTGTTGTGTTGTTTCAGCTATCCCAACATCAGAATTTGTTGCACTTAAGTCAAGGAATGCTTGCCGGTAACTGCTACTCTGTCAGCTTGAAGTCTGCTTGACAAAGCAAACCTGGGCATATAAAATTACTCATTTGTCACAAGCAGAACATAATTTTTTGGAAAAGAAGTAAGTGAAGGTAAAGGGATAATGTGTATAATGTACACAAAGATTAGATCAGAAATTCTCTTTTCCCATAAGCCTGGCAAAAACATTTTTGTGGAGCTTCTGTTTTAACAGAGGATATGAGAAGAACATCCTAGTCAAAGAGGCTTTTACAACCAAACTTTTTGCTTGGTTTTTAGGAGATCTAAGACCAATTTAATCTTTCTTTCTGAATTTATCTTTAAATTTACTGTTTTATTTGGAGACTGGCTTTTAATTAGCATAAGACTTTTTCCTTCCTGTATTAATGTAAATGTTTATCTTCCCAGCACACCCGTCCATGGTACTTAAGGAATTAGTAAATAACTCCCCGTTTATACAGAGTGTAAGATTTCCCCCTATCTGTAGTATCAATCTGACATTCTTCAGTCTAGCATGTGGCTGTTATGTGTATATACCCCCTACAAAAAACTGTGCAGTAAAATTAAGCATAATCAAAATGCTAAACAGAATAATTTTATATAGTTTATGATTTGCATCTGATTGAGACCCTACCTGTTGACAGACAAATATTTTGGGATAACAGAAATGGCATGGTTGTTACCAAAACCATTTTTAAGTAGCCACCTTTATTCTGCTAGAATGTAAAGGTACACTAAGGAGAAATGTATCTGGACCCTGGTTTTTCAAACACAGTAATTGACTTAGTTTTTTTCTAACATGTTATTAATGCCTTCACACACGCAGACTCTTCAGCTGCAGCGACCAAGGTACAGCAATTTGTTATCTGAGAAGTAGATTAGGAAGTTTGATTCTTTAGATGTTATCTGGAGTAAATAGATGCACAACAGGAAAGATGGCTAAGGGCCACATTGCTGTGAAACTATATCTTTATGGAATAAACGGCACTTAGTGTCTGCAAAAGTATCAACATCTGGTGCACAACATGAAGTGGAAGAGGTGGATCATTTTGCTCTGCATTGTGAACTGCCCTGGCAGCCTTTGGAAAAATAATAGAGATGTTACTAAAATGACTTGTGGCAAGGGGCCAAATGCTGATATTTTTCACACAGCTGGACCTACCACTTAACCCAATGAAGTTCGCATGAATTTCAGTACGGGGCATGAGTCTATCTATTTGTTATATAACCATTTTAATAAACTGTTTGACCTTGTACTTTCTAAGCTTTGAATAAAATCTTTTTGATTCACTGAAAAGCTAAGCTTGCTACAGACATCTTATGAAGTTTGGTATTACTCAGTGTTGTCTTCATTTTGCTGCATAGAATGGTCCTATTCTTCACCATTCATGAATTATGTAGGTCAGTGCATATGCATGCAAGGAAAACCTTTCTAGCACCCCATACAATGATGTGTTTTGTATATGTAATGACATATGTTATTGTGATTCTCTCAGAAATATTTTGGGGAAATAATAGAATGTCGAAAAGACTATTTTTGTTTGTGTCCATTTGTATTGTCAAGTGAATTAGTTCTCATGAATGCCACTGTGCAGAGATAGAGAAGGAGTAAAAAAAAAAATGGGGAAAGGTGTGAAACTAGATGCTTGGCCAAAAATAGCTTTGCTATACATAAAACATACTGCTATGTTATGGTTTGATTTTGCAGGTTTGTGCATTTGTATACTCAGGGCTAAGAATTACTGTTCATTGTAAAGATATAAACGCAAACGTTATTAAAAATCTCCCTCTGCAATGATTAACTAAATAGAGGAGATTCACTAACACTCTGCCCTCATCATGTATTCACTGATCTTTTTCCAAATCTCTATCATAGTTCATAAGCATTGCTACTGGTAGTCTAGTTCAGACTAAGAATCAAGTGTTTCTGGGTTCTGGGATGTTAAAACATTGCTAGCAGTGAGACTGAGGCAAAGCTGGGGAACAGTTACTTTCAAAGCTAGAAAAGCTTTTTGGATCGTAATTGCTATTTGTCCTTGCTTTCAAATTTCAAATTTTGTTTAATTTTGATTATTCACTTCATAACACATAAGCCCTGAGAAACTGCCTAACTACTGGTCCTTTAATTGTCTCTGAAGTGCATGTGTATAAGGTGAATTAATGGAAGGCATGGGTTAATCTTTTTGTGATAATTTTTATACTAATTAGGGAAAGAAAGACAAAATTTCACTGCTAGAGAAAGGGACAGGTGTTCATCTCTTTAATTTTTTTTAAGGTATATTCAAAGTAATAAGGAATCTTCAGAAGCTGCTCAGAACCCAAAGGTTTTTAGAGGCATTTCCGGAAGCAACATAACAAACTGACAATGAGGTGGAGAAAAGGTGTTTTGTTTTTTTTTTACTTCAGGATTTACATAACATGGTTGATGCATTCTTTTCTGAAACAGGTCTAAACCAGCATTGAGCATATATGCTAATATATTTTTTAAACATTTGGTTTGGTAATCATTTCAGCATTTATTTTGAAGAGTTTTTCAAAGTTTTGAAACCTTAAAAATCTCTGCTTTAGGAACAAAACTCTGAAACAAACATATATTTACACAGAACAAAAAAATATGTGTGGGGGTTGCTGGAACACTGGTTGGTTGTTTAATCTGACAGTGCTAAATATGGAAACTATAAGTACTCAAGTTCAACCTTGTTAGCATGGTTCACACAGAAAGATTTCCTGGCTGGTTGTGGCCACCAGAACACACTTTCTGATGCTATTATCAGCTATCAGTCATTTTCAGCTTTCAAGTCATTATGTACAGATAAATAGAGACACAGCCTATCATCTAAATCCGCAGTCCAGAGAAGTTTGGAAATTCCACTTTTTACCAATTACTGTAACAAAGTAGTAGATCACTCTTTCACTCTATTCCATTAAAATCATTCTTAATACTTATTAAAAAGGTGCTGACCAGATGAGACAAACACAAGTGGCAGAAGGAGAAGAAAAGCACATTCATTTTTTTATACAAAACCTAGAAGATTCACCTGTGTCCCTACTCTTCTCTCTACTTACCTACTCTCTTCTTTGAGTGATTACAACATTTTAATATTTATGATCTCATTTTGTTGGATACAGAATCCTCCAGTCCTTTCTTTAAGGCACACTATGACATATGCTCGTTCTTTTGACCACTAAATAGTTTTTTCTAAGTTCAAAACACAGAAAGGTTCACCACAGCTTTCAGTGTCTGTAACTATTATTTTGTAAGTCAAAGTGATTTTATTTGGTCTTAGTGTATAATTTAATTAACAGGGGCCAACCAGGAATCCAATACTGGTCATTAACCACTTTCACATGAGGCTGTACAACCATAGGATATAACATCCAGCCTCTGTCAGGATTGAATCAGAGACCTCTCTCTCCTTCTGTCTTTTAAACTTTAAGATTTCAGAAAATCACTGTTGTAACCTTTTCCCTCGTGCTTTCATACCTGTCATATTCCATCAAGATCACTTTTAAAGGCAGCTGTGCACTACTGAAAATCAAAGTGGTATCAAGACTGGTGGTGAGGGCTGCCTTTTTTCTTAGAAAAGCCAGACTAATCTGTCTATGCATGAAAAAAATAATAAATGCATCCAGTTATTTTATGGTTTCACAGGTAAAGCTCTGCATATCTGTAAATCAACAGATGGACACTTGCTTTGGCAAATATGTTTATACTTAGACCATAGAAAGAAGGAATAGTCTATGAACAAAACACAATTTGAAGCAAAAATGAAACCTCTTAAAAGATCATGAACATGACCTTTGAGTGTAGTTTATTGTTTGTAAAATGTGCTGATTATAACAACATCTTGGATACTCAGATCAAGTCCTAACTATTATGAGATTTGTTCTGAAGCAACTAATAATAAAAAGCAGCTCTAGGTTTTTAGGTATGACACAATTGAAATAGGGGGAAAGAGTGCTTATATTAAATTTAGTCATCAAAGACAATTAAGAAAATTTATTTCACAAAATAAACATTGTAAAAAGAAACATCTAACATTTACTTAGTCATCTCTAATGGTCTATGCTGTGTGGTTTTCTGTTTTTTGAACCAAGTGGTGTTTTAGTTTAGACGGACACAAGTTATATTTAAAAGTTAACTATGGGATTTTATTAGAAATTTGCCTGAGTCCAGTTAATGTCTTCCCTGTGAATTTTTGACATTTTATAGTTCTACAATTAGCCTTTTCCCAAGGGCATTCTCTCATAAGGTGATGATGAAGTGTTCCTATTTCTGGAAATAAAATAATACTTGACGCACTCTTTGTTGATGGCCGCTTGAAGGCCCACAATACTTTTTGGGTTGTAATGATTTATCCTCTTGTAGAGATTGTATTCTTTTTTAAAGGAGCTGTACCTGCTTTAAATTAGCTTCATTAGGGTTCCATGAGTTTTCCTTGGAGGAGAATTAAGAGTAAACTTAGATACGTTTCACAGGCAACCAGCTATCACCCAGCTCGACTGGCTTTTCACCTCTACTAACGAGCCGTCCCACTCTTTTGCAACAGAGATGGGTTCGCTCAATAATAGCCGCTCATAAGTAGCTCACTCGGGTTTCGGGGTGGCAAACAAACTCATTTTGCTTGGTTTTTCTTGTTAGACCATGATGCAAAAAGTACAAGGGTTGATTTTTGTTGTTTATAGCCTGGTTTATTTCACTATTATTTCATCTTTCCCTTACAGTACGTGATCTCTATTGCTCCAGTAGGTGTCTTTTCTACTGCCTATACTAAGACTAGTAAATGCTTTAGTTGGATGGTATGAAGTAGCTTTGTTATTCCAGGTCAATATATGTTGGGCTAGAGCTAGTCTAGCAACAACAAGAAAAA
>VYXC01012203.1:129886-175148 GCA_013397175.1 Platysteira castanea | reverse complement strand
AATAGGGGGAAAGAGTGCTTATATTAAATTTAGTCATCAAAGACAATTAAGAAAATTTATTTCACAAAATAAACATTGTAAAAAGAAACATCTAACATTTACTTAGTCATCTCTAATGGTCTATGCTGTGTGGTTTTCTGTTTTTTGAACCAAGTGGTGTTTTAGTTTAGACGGACACAAGTTATATTTAAAAGTTAACTATGGGATTTTATTAGAAATTTGCCTGAGTCCAGTTAATGTCTTCCCTGTGAATTTTTGACATTTTATAGTTCTACAATTAGCCTTTTCCCAAGGGCATTCTCTCATAAGGTGATGATGAAGTGTTCCTATTTCTGGAAATAAAATAATACTTGACGCACTCTTTGTTGATGGCCGCTTGAAGGCCCACAATCCTTTTTGGGTTGTAATGATTTATCCTCTTGTAGAGATTGTATTCTTTTTTAAAGGAGCTGTACCTGCTTTAAATTAGCTTCATTAGGGTTCCATGAGTTTTCCTTGGAGGAGAATTAAGAGTAAACTTAGATACGTTTCACAGGCAACCAGCTATCACCCAGCTCGACTGGCTTTTCACCTCTACTAACGAGCCGTCCCACTCTTTTGCAACAGAGATGGGTTCGCTCAATAATAGCCGCTCATAAGTAGCTCACTCGGGTTTCGGGGTGGCAAACAAACTCATTTTGCTTGGTTTTTCTTGTTAGACCATGATGCAAAAAGTACAAGGGTTGATTTTTGTTGTTTATAGCCTGGTTTATTTCACTATTATTTCATCTTTCCCTTACAGTACGTGATCTCTATTGCTCCAGTAGGTGTCTTTTCTACTGCCTATACTAAGACTAGTAAATGCTTTAGTTGGATGGTATGAAGTAGCTTTGTTATTCCAGGTCAATATATGTTGGGCTAGAGCTAGTCTAGCAACAACAAGAAAAATGGTGTTGCTTCTAGAAATGTTCCATAATCTGGCTTACTTCTCTATAGAATTTCACTTTGATATTTGACCCTGTTTTCTTGCATCATTTTTAATGAAGTAACACATTATTCCTTAATTTCTTTTCCAATTATATAAGCAATTGTTCAATATAATTAGAAATTATGCTTCAGTTGAATAAAATTTTTTTTTGCTCATACCTAGTATCACAGCAAACAGGAATAATTGCTCCTTTTTCATTCTCCAGCTGTCAGCTGAGCTAGCCTCTCACAGTTTCTTTTTTTTTGACATTCTGACATTACGAGTCTCTCTTTAATCCTCTCTCTGAGGCAGACTGGATCCTCTTTCCTCAAAGGAGAAGTCAGCAAAGGAAAAGGTCTATGAGCTCCTTTTAGCAGGAGTTTTTACTTGTTACTTGCAAGGGCTAATTTTTCAAGTGATGTACTTCTCTTCTTTTTATTTTCTTTGTCTCTCCTCTTTTTGAGGGTAAGTGTGGCTTGTTTTTACCTTCGTCAACCAGTTGCAAGGGGGCAACCCTGTTAAAAGGGATACTTCTGTGATAGTGCCCAGAGTATATCACTGAGTGAAAATTATTAGCCTCTGACATACTGGAGGTCAGTCTAAATGATCTATTAGTCCCCTTGGACTTCAGCTTTACAGGACTATTATTTTAACACAAATTATGAATAGAACTCAATCGTTATCTTTAACATGTTTCTTGGTGGGGGATGGTAGGGTGAGATGTGTTATTTCGTTGATTCCTTTAGAGAAGGCCTAGAGAACAGATTCAAGAAAAATTTGTTAGTTATTTGTATCCCTATCCACAGCTACAGTAGAACAAGAAGGATTTCTTTGTATGGTAATCACTTGGAAATTGCACAGATAAAGAAAACTGTACATTGGACTTTATTAGGAGGAGTGTAGCTAGCAGAATGAAGGCAGGTGTATTTCTGTGTTCACTATCAGTGAGGCCACTCCTGGAATAACAAGCCCACTTTTGCGACTACTGGTTCAAGGAGTGTTCTGAAGAATGGGGAAAATCCAGCAGAAAGCAGCCAGTGCGGCTAAGGGCCTTTAGGGGTTAGAGGTTTAGGCCTCTGGGTTTGCTAGTCTGATGAAGATAAGACTAAGGGGACAGATACTAGCATTTTACTGTTACCCAAAGTGTTCCCAGTGAGAGAACTCAGCTCTTCTTCTAGAGGAAAATAATAAGAATGGGCAATGGTGGATTTTTCACTAAGAAAGTCTCTTGCTGGAAGTTTTTTTGAGGTTCAGATGAAGAAAATCGTGGTAGTCCTGCTCCAAGAAGGAGTCTGGATCTCCAGAGGTTCTTTTCAAGTAAAGTTTGTCTGTCTCCATGGTAATTGCTTCGCTAATATTTGGAAATCCATTAGGCTGAATAAACCACTCTGCATCACCATAAACACTGGAGTGAAATATCAGGCAGTAATATAGTACTGGTCTAAACAGATGATGTACATCCATGAAGGTATCAGTTTTTGTAGGAAAATGTTCAAATGTACACGTAACAGTCCGCTTAACTCCCTGGTAGATCTGCCTCCAAAGTTTTAGTATTTTAAGGAAAATGTGTACCAAGACTTTGAAAAATTATCCTTACTTCTTCAACAATTGAAAAGTATGGTGTTGTTACATACAATATTTATGTAAGAGAATGAATTTCTCATATAGAAATGTTTTCAGATTAAAAGCTAATTTGCACCACAGATGAACCATGACTTATTTAGATCTTTTGGATGATTCAAAAAATTCAAAATATTTTTTCTTTTTTTCATTAATAAAAGCTCAGCTTTTTGTTCTCAGTCACTTGAATTTACATATGTGAGACACTCTCAAAGAATAAGACAGAATCATTCATATTTGTAAGCATGTGTATGATCAGGTCCTAATGGATATGGGCAGGTAGGCACAAGAGAGGATGTAAAATTTTAGCTTTTATAATGTCAACCAACCTTTTACCATGATTTGGCACACATAGGATACTATGCAAAACAACTGCAAGTAAAAAATTGTGACAATGTGTAGTAAGATTTCTATGTCAAAACAACATCAAAACATTCAAAGGAGCCATTTATGATGTCAGTGAAAGAACTAAAATACTACTAAATCATATTACTTCTCTTTGCTTTAATTGTTTGTGTGCTTTAAAGGAACACAGCTTTCTCAACAGATAGTATGGCCTTGGAACAACTTCTACTACTTCTATTTTATTGTTCAAGCATGTGTAAGACACATCTGCATAATTTTAAATCTCTGAAATTCTAGCTGTGGCAACTCATGTTATCTTCTGAAAACTACAGGGTAACAAGAAACAAGTTTTTTGAAATACATGCTGTTTAAGAAGCTTGGTTTATTTTGAATCAGTAATCATAACCTCCAGGAAGAATCTCGAGAAACAACCAGAGTCACATAACAGATGTGAAAATGCTATTACAATTTAAGACAACAAAATATTTCTCGATCAGTCTTTGTATCAGACTGAATATTCTGATGCATAATATTCCATTTTAAATTCTATTTTCATGGTACACATAAAAGCAGTTTTAAAATTTTTTAACTGCTATTTGGCATAATTAAACATAATATAGAAGTCTGTGATATTTTCAAACTGTAGCCATAGTCAAGAAAAAGTCTGTCAGAAACTTGGTCTTTGATTCTACATATTACTCCAGTATTCTTGAAGTAATATTGTGGTATTAATTTCTTATTTTAAAGGTAATTAAAATTCAGGATCATTATTATGGCATAGCTCTACAATATTAGATAAAGAATACTCTCTTGAGGTTTTGAAGGAGTTGACTTAAGCAAGGAAATCTTAATTGATACTTCTACAGAATGCTTCAGTCATGCTTCTTTGTATTACCAAGATACTGGGTTAATCAATTTGTAATGGTTGATGTTTTACCAAATGTATTACAGTCATTTCACTTCATGAGCAGCAATTCAAATCAGTTACAGAAACTGAAGACTGTAAATCCCAACTGCATAAGAAATGGAAATTTATGTCGTTCAAATAAAGGTATTATGGTTTTCATGTGCTTGCTATAAACCAGTGAGAAGCAGAAAAAAAATTAGCTCATTTTATGGTACTCTTGCTAACAGCACTTGACTAATTGCATTCTGCAATTAGTAGCAAATCTGTATTTCTCCAGCAGTTTCAGATGAATTTTCTTGTCCATATCACGTGGCTTAAATTCCGGTGACTTCCCCAGACAATTCTTCTTTCCTCTTTCCTCACCTCGTTCAGACACACACAAAGGCAAAAAGCTGAGAGAATAAATGGTCTTGTACCCTGTTCTGAAGGTCAACAGATACAGGATTTGTAAGCCCAGTTGAGAAAAAATTCTGAAGTCAAGAGCTTTGGTAAAGTGTGCAACAGCACTTTAAATTGAACTTTGGCTCTATTTTAACGTATATAGAATGGATTCTGTTAAACTACAGTTTTCTGGAAGAGAATGGGTTTTTTCTCATAAGCAGCAGTATTAAGAGCCTTTATGTTGCATCCTTTTTTTTTTAAAGCACTGCTGTCAGAACCTCTTCAAACTGAAGCCCAAATGTTTTTAAAAGGCTGTGGCTTGCGGGTGTTACCATTTGGACATTTTAAGAAACAGTTCAAAAACCTATGGATACTTAAGATATGTTCAATTCAACTGCAATTCTGATTTTTTTTTCTCTTTTCATCTTCAGCTCTTTGTGTTTTTTTTCTTTGTGTCAATAAAAATATATGTTTTGTGTGATTACATTTTGGAATCGGGGAGTTAGAATTGTGATGTGTAAGAGCAGTTCCTGAAAGTAGCTCTTCACTGGCTTACTTAGAGGAAGTTTCTAGACTGCTTAGATTTCTAATATTGCAGCTAATTAAGTTAAACATTTGTAAGCGATAATATCAGGAGAGATGGAAAAAAGAGCATAAGCTTATCCCTTGAACAATCTTACTAAATGAAAATAAATTTCAGTTTATATGAGGAAAAATTAAAATGATTTCCATTTTTATCTTAAAAATATATTATATTTTTATTTTCAGGCACTGAATTTTGACCAAGAAAAGCTTTGGCTCGCTTTTTTAATTAACCATGGAAATGGTATTAAGAGAATGGAAATAATTCTACTGATATATATGTTTTCAAAAGTATATTTTGTTTCTATGAAACATGCTTAAGAAATATTATAAAAAACAGTCCAAGGGCAATAAGTTAACTCTTATACTGAAATAGGAACAATCAACAGAGATTTTATTAATACTCTATCTGAATATCCCTGGCATGTTGTATTTCATTTGACTGAGTTACTTAAAATCAATCATTACCACACTAAGTGTATAATATAGTCTTACGTTAAAAGCAGAAATTCTCACTGAAAAGATCAGCTATATTATTTTAATCACTGAAACCTATTGTATATTTTTTCAAATGGTTTTCCTGAACACTTGGCTTATCTGAGTGATTTAAGTTTTGCACGTGTGCATGGGAAGAGAAATTGGAAATTTTACTAAAGAATTAAAATGTTTTTCCACATTGAAAGCATTAGAAATATCAAATAGTCATGCTGATGCTGAGGTGAATCTCTCTCTCACATTTATTTCCACTACAGATTTGTATCTTTCATACTTTTTTCTTCCTTCCTTCTTCTTCCCCATCTTCTCAGTGCAAGGTCTATTTCCAGTACTCAAGGTTTTGCCTTGCTTTTAGTCCTTTCTTTCTCAATATGTTCTTCTCTTTGAATATCCCTCTTGCTTTACACAGTCATCTTTTTCTTTAAATAGCTCACTGAACTGTAACTGTGTAGGAATTGATTGGGAGTACATCAATGGCTCAGTGCTCCACAGGGAACTACTGAGGGCCAAGTTATCACTATGCTCCGACACAGCTGGCTCCTGTTAAGCTGAGCCTGAGATGCTGTACAGGTAACATTAGGGTAAGTAAGCAATAAGCAGTGCTATGAGACCTTTGTGTCTTATGGCTTTTCTTCGTGTAAAGGCAGATCTAGATAAAAATATATGTATAAAAACTAAACAAGAACTACTATAGCTAGTCTAACTGTAAGTACTGGCTGTATCACTATATCCTGAGTATGCTACTTTGCATCTGGAAGTTGTAAAGGTACCAGCCAGTCCACACTATGTGCTACAGCTTGGCTGTGGGAGCTGCTTGAGTCTGCCTGTGCTGAGGTACTCCTATGGCTGGAAAATCTGTGTGTGATGGGGTACTCCATGTGCTGTGCAAACACAGATATTGTTACTACCACCTTGTGCAGGCAGCCACTGGACCACATAGTCCTGGCAAAACAGATCATTGAGGGAAAATCAAGGGCTTTGTAGCCTGGTGTAGTTTAGTGGGCAGTGTAGTGTAGCATAGTATAGTCTGGTGTAGTACAGCACGATGTTGGTGAAGCATAGTGGTGTATTGTGTCATGTAGTGCATTGTAGAATGTTCTGATGTAGCACAGTGTGGTGTAGAACACTGTGGTGTGATGTGGTCTGGTTTGGTATAGGGTCAAATCACAACTTATGGAATGAAACAAAGTATAGTTCTAAATGCATTCCTCTGTGGTTTCTATTATCTAATCAGAAACTGGGCTGCAGGTGGTAAATCCAGATTTCAATCCATAGATCATGTCTGGTTTATCAGACATGACATTTCAGTTCAAGGGACAAAATCACATAAAACTCCGTTCCAGACACCTCTAAAATTATCAGTACATATCACATACAGAAATTGAGTGTAAAAAAATAAAAGTGAATAATCTTAGGTGAACAGAACTGGTTCTCCTTTTTTACAGCCACTGTTACACTAGAATGGTCTAGGGAGGTAGGAAGAATCACAGAACCAGAGGATGACAGAATCATTTAGTTTGGAAAAGACCTTTGAGTTCGTTGAGTCCAACCTTTGGCCAATTACCACTTTGTCAACCACTAAGTGCCACATCCAGTTTCTTAAACATCTCCAGAGATGGTGATTCCATCACCTCCTGGGCAGTCTTTTCCAATGCCTGACAGCCCTTTCCATGAAGAAATTCTTCCTGATGTTGCCCTGAATCTCCTCTTACTCCTCTGGCACAGCTTGAGGCCAATTCCCTTTGTCCTGTAGCTAACTGCCTGAGAGATGAGACCTACCCCTACCCGATCACAGCCTATTGTGCAGGCACTTGCAGAGAGTTTAAGGTCTGCCCTGAGCCTCCTTTTCTCCAGGCTAAACACTCCCAGCTCCCTCAGCTGCTCCTCATAGGACATATTATAGACCCTCCCACACCTCCCTTGTCCTTCTCTGTGCTTACTCCAGCACCTCAACGCCTTTCTTGGAGTGAAGGGCTCAAAACTGGACTCAGGATTTGACATGTGTCCTCACCAGTGCCCAGTACAGGGGGAGGATGACCACCGTGGCCCTGCTGGCCACACTCTTGCTGATCCAGGCCAGGATGCCATTGGCCTTCTTGGCCACCTGGGCACACCCTGGCTCATGTTCAGCTGCTGTCACCAGCACCCCCAGCTCCTTTCCAGCCCCTCTGTCCCAGCCTGTGGAGCTGCCTGGGGTTGTTGTGACCCAAGGGCAGAACCTGGCATTTGGCCTTGTCAAACCTCACACTGGTGGCCTTGGCCCATGGATCCAGCCTGTCCAGATCCCTCCACAGAGCCTTTCTGCACGCTAGCAGATCAGCACTCCTGCCCAACTTGATGTTTTTCACGAACTGACAGGGTGCACTTGATCTTCTCATCCAAATCATCAGTAAAGATATTAAATATGACTGTTCTGAACACTGAGCCCTGCAGAACCCCACTGGTGACTGGTCCCAGCTGGTTGAGGCCCCATTCACCATCGCTCTCTGGGCCCTGCCATCCAAACACGGTTTAAACCCAGTGAAGGGTGTACTTGTCCAAGCCACGGCCTGCCAGCTTTACCGGGAGAATGATGTGGGAAACAGTGTCAAAGGCTTTACTGAGGTCCAGGTAGACAACACCCAGAGTCTTCCTCTTATCCACTGGGTGGGTCATCTGGTCATAAAAGGAGATCCGGTTGTTTAGATAGGATCTGCCTTTCCTAACGTGGTGGCTTGGCCTGATCACTCGGTTGTCCTGTGTGTGCTCTGCAATGGCACTCAAGATGATCTGTTCCATTACCTTCTTGGGCAGTGAGGTCAGGCTGACAGATCTGTACTTCCACAGATCCTCCTTCAGTCCCTTTTTGTGGATGGGTATCATATTTGACAATATCCCCAGTTAGCCAGGACTGATGATGAATGATGGAGAGTGGCTTCACAAACTCTTCTGCCAGTTCCCTCAGTACCCTTGGGTGATTCCCGTCTGGTCCCATAGACTTGTGGGGGTCTGAGTGGCACAGCAGGTCACCAACTACTTCCTCCTGGTCTGCAGGAGGCCTGTTCTGCTCCCCATCCCTGTCAGACAGCTCAGGAGGACAGCTGCCCTCATGATCACTGGTCTTACAGTTGAAGACAGAGGCAAAGAATGCATCAAGTACCTCAGCCTTTTCCTCATCCTTGGTGACAAATCTCCCCACCACACCCAATTAAGGAAGGAGATTTTCCTTGGTTCTACTTTAATTGTTGATATATTTATGAAAACACTANGTCATAAAAGGAGATCCGGTTGTTTAGATAGGATCTGCCTTTCCTAACGTGGTGGCTTGGCCTGATCACTCGGTTGTCCTGTGTGTGCTCTGCAATGGATTATCTTTCACAGCAGTGGCTAGATTGAGAGAACAATGAACAGAGGATAATGTCCAGATTTCAAATGATTTCCTGTAGGCCGTAAAAACATATCTTCTGTTTTTAAAAAAAGAAGAAAAAAAATGACATTATAATATGGTAAATACTATTTTCAAAAACATTACTCTTATGATGGACTGTTTAAAAATGCTGAACTAAAGGCAAGAATTAATGAAAGGGGAATTCTTGGCACAAACACATCTGTGGTTAATGGAGCTTTATGTCCAGTTGCAAATTGTGTGTGGAAGATTAACACTCTTCATTAGAATAAATGAGTGTACAAGGTTATTCTACAGCTATGGGCAACATGCTGCTCATTTGGCTAGTTCTAGATAATTTTGGTGTCTTTTTCTAGGATAATTTTTAATTTGATGCAATTTCTTCTCTATTCTTGGTGCGGATGCAGGTATGTATCCACGTACAGCTAGCTCAGCAGGCATGCCTTTCCATATGTTTCAGCTTACTTGGGCTGGCGTGAGACAGCAAAGAGGGAAACTAGTTCTGACAGACACCAAGTGAACTGCCACACATGAAACTTGGGAGCTCTTCACATGTTTTTGCAATGATGAAGAGAGTGAAGCAGGCTAATTTTATTTACAGAACTAACTCTTGATAGTCAAGACTAACAAGTCAAAAGTACTGTCCTCTTGCATTTGTCTGTTATCTATGCTTACACTTATCTTGGTCTCAGTCATTCAGTCTGCACTGTAACTGTTTTTCATTAATAGCTGTGCCCAGTGTACAGCCTCAAGTTTTGCAAAACACAGTAAACTGTATTTCCTGCAATTCATGTCAGAGAAAACATATGAGGAGAGAGACATTTCTCTCATTCTGGTATTTGCATTTTTCCCTTAATGAGAATTATCTGTGTATATACTTGAAGGGAAAAATTTGCAGAGATTAGCAGAAATTTAATCTTAAAATAAATGATAGAATATAAGGTTGTAATGACAAACTCAAATTAGAAATGGAGATATGAAGAATAATGTCTGAATTTTTCATTCACATGAACAAGCAAAAAATAGTGGTTGAAAGGAGGGGGAGAAATTTCAGGAAATTCAGGAAATTATCTACTTTTGAACTGTTCTTGTATATTCTTGCTTTGTATGATGCAACTGCTCATGTAAAACAATTTTCTATGGACATATGGCAGTGGAAGAACAGAAAACCCATGAGAAAAACTCTGTATGTCAACAAGAGGATTGTTTGAAATGACATAATGTTTAACACCTAAGAATGTAGGAAGGAAATTAAAGAATTCTGACATAACTGGAAAATCCATCATACTGCCTATGCAGAATCATTAACTTTAGTTGCTAACTTGCCAAATATGTTTCTATATTTCAGGTAAGGTGAAAAACTTTGACTGTCTGGGGCAATGAGAAGAACATCTAACACAATCAACTCAGAAGGCAGCTTTTAAGCTGAACTCAGCTGATAACTCTCTGCATGTACTTTCCTATCCATCCTAGTTGAGAGATGAAATTCATTACCTTAAAATTCAGATGTGGGAAGGAACCAGTAGCTAACTAGTATGTTGTGCTCAACATCCAGAATAATTTAGTAAAACAAAATATGTTGACACTTCTCAGGTGCTTCAGTGAAAAGCTCAGCATCTTGGTTTAACTATTATTTTGACTGTCAGGCCCAGACTGGTAAAGTGCTCAGGTTCTATTTTGGCAGCTCTGGTGTGGAGTAATTCCTGGAGGACACGTGGCAGAAAAACTGGAAGAAGTGGCATCCTAAACTGCAAGGGTTGTTTGGTAAGTGTTCAATGTCAAGGTTCTAACACCTTTTACTAGGATCTTTATGTCAGCCCTATCACAGCAGCTCAGCTGGTTTGTATGATTGTCATGTTTCATTTGGATTTGTTCACGCATCAATATACTTATACATACAGAGATGTACTTAGAGGGTGATCATTGTTATCAGGGATAATAATTACTAATAAAGATAATAACATGCACTTAAACATGCATGGAAAAGTTCAACACATAACAGTTTTGATGAACTTGTTAAAGAGAACTTTTTTTTCTGTGCCTTATGGAGATAACTACCCTGATTTACTGCACGTTTTAAAGAAACGAACGTAATTGCATTCAGTAATTCTCATATATGCTGGCACTATTCATAAGATGCATGAAGCACTGGTAGAATTCGAACAAGCTCTTTTCTCATTAAATTCAATAAGAAATAGAGGTACCGAACACCTTTGAAAAGGGGCCTGGCAACTCAATCACTAGGGATCTTGCCTACAGGAACTTATAAAAATAAACCTCATTATGTTATTATTTGCATCCTTCCTTTGCTAGTGATCACTTAGGCCAATGAAGCAATGACATTCTTTTAACTCAGTGCTGCTGTGTTTACATCCTGCTTCACAGCATGCGAATAATTATTAAAGTATTTTCAGTTTGTGTTGTTGCAACAGAATTTCTTTACATTTTAAATTCTAGTATTATAGGACAGAAGAAAAACATAATTTGAAGACAATATTGAAGATGAACTAGAACTTGTTGGCAGAGGCAGAAGGAGCTCCTGGTTCCTAGAAGCGTGCTGAACAGTTACTGTGTTCTTGGGAAGAACAAAAGATCATGGTCCTGGTTCCTGAACAAGAGTGAACCTACATCTTATATCCTGTTTCAGTTCAAAATATGATACCAAATGTAACTCAAGTGATATGCTAAGTGATAGTAGATTGCAACCTGCATATTAAACCCCACAGTTTTTAGAATGGCTAAAAACCTAGATTGAATGTTTTACATGTTCCTGTTTTCGTAAGTTGCACTGAGAAATTGATCTTATCTATCCTTCACTAGCTGGAAAAGCTGATTTCAAACACTGTTAAACAAGGAGTATAAATGAAAATCGATTACAAAAAAATAGTTTACTTCACCCTTTGGTATTTTTGGAAATACTGCTAATAATCTGCCTAGAGACTTTATAGAAACCTAACTAGCATTTTTAATCAGGTTTCAGCTACTTTTTTTCCTACTGAGTCAAATATTGAAGTTCCAGAGAGCTTATGGAGATAATTATGCTGTGTGTTCACTTACAACTGCATACAGCATACTGCAGTTTCCTACCATAATGCCATCCATGGTATGAATTTTCTCTGAAAAGTATTTGTCTCTAGGGATTACAGTTCTTTTAACTGTCAAGAAGTTTAAAATGTTTCCTAGATGAAAGCAGATGTTCACTTACAATTGAGGATGGTTGAATTTTGATGGATTAAAACACGTATTTTTACTGTTTTCTGAAAAGAAAAAATCCAACCCCACCCTGTGAGTATATATGACTCTGTGTGTGCATGTGTACATTTTATGTAATGTGCTCTCACTGACAAATCATAGCCTAGAAATCACAAAGCCTATCAGTGGCTTAGTTTTTACAAAAGCTTTGGAATATTTGAACAAAAAACTATGACTGTTGAAGCAGTGTGAATTTTTTTTATTTTTATAAAATGTCCAAAACATAGAATGATGAACTGGATCAGTACTTTATTTTTATAATGTGAAAAAATATAAACATGTAATTCCTTCAATTTACTGCTACTTCAGTGGAAAAAGAACTCACATAAAACACTGTGTTTCTTATAGAAAAGGAAGACTGACCTTCTATATACCCTCTTTCAAAACCTTGTTTCTTTCCTTAGCTCCAGAGCTAATTTCCATGCTCTTTTCCATTTTAGAGAGGCTTATTTCTTACGATTTATGATATTTAATGCTTAGAATTTATTTTTTACTGGACCAGATCCTGTACTTAATAACAAAACTTGTATGGTTTCATGAACTGGAAACTAGCACACAAACTTGAACTGTCTCAGGTTGTGCTAGCAGATCTTTGTTGAGCAGCCTGGGATATATTTGTGTCAGGATGTTCCAATGTAAATTTTACAAAATATCAAGCTACTGCCAGTTTTACTGGGCTGTAGTTTTTCTCTCTTTAAAAGGCTTTCTATCAAGGGGCATATCATTCACAGTATTTCTTGATGCTGCATCTTTGCAAGTATACAAAGGTTCTCTTGTTCTTTGTTTCCCTATACATACAATTTTTAAAAGGTTTTTTTTAAATAAGGAGGTGTGGAAAAAGTAGTCCTCATCTTTTATTATCTGTAACTGTTTCTGCATGCATAGTTATATTTTTGTATCTTCAGCAAATATCACCCCTTTCATTCATGGGTATTTTTTTGCCTAGCTTACAAAAACTTTTCTTGACAGAAATTTTGAAATTCAGATGATATTTTAAATGGAAATGAAAATCTTAAACGCTAAAATGGTACAAGAATCCTGCTTGCTCATTCTGATTCCAAAATTTGTGTTATGGATGATTCAGACATTGTGAGTTGAACAGTGCACACACAAAAAAAGGACTTAATACTGCTTAATCCTGCCTTTGAAACCATAGTAGCAACACCCTGCTTTCCCAAAATTGGTAGGTTTTTCTGAAAATTTTCTCATTTTCTAATGTTAGAATCTTTATTATTTTTCTTACTTTTCTCTGCCTGTTATCATAAAACTGTTAATAAATCCAACTGTTGTATTCCTGAGTATTTTGAATACATATTCAAAAAATGTAACTACCTATTATTTGTACCAAAATCTTGAATTTATTGGATTTAAAGTTTCAGACCACATCAATAGTAAAATAAACCATAACTTTTTAATGGAATGTAATCTAAACCTTTTTCAATAGAAGAAAAGATCTGTTTCTGGAGAGTAATAACTGTTTCTGGCTTGGTTTCATATTTATTTCCTTCTATACAATGTAGCATTTGTTTGGTTGTAAGCTAAGTTGTCCTAAGAGGAAGAGAAAATGAGAGCTTGTCTGTCAAGTAAAGACTAAATTTGGTCTTTTAAATGAAGATTCTGTCTTAAGAGATGTCTTGATCTTTTCAATGTTTTAGTAGAAGTGCTAGTCTCTGCACAAGAAGAAGGGTCTCAGCTCATGTTCTCAGCATTTTTCTCATTCTGAGCAGTTAATCTCTAAGTTGTTATTGTACATGACAAAGATTGCACCTGAGCAGAAAGTGAATAAGCCTTCCCCAGCTGTCAGAGTCCAGAAGTGCAAGGATTACTTCTATGATGCAGTTATTATGGTCATCCAGGCAGGTGAAGTGAGAGACTGGATATGGGAGTAATGTAATTTGACAGCTCTTTTCATCTTATAAACTTAAGGGAGATGCAGAAGGTCTGGGGTGTAATGGTGGAGCCATTCCAGCTTCACTGAAAGTATTGGGAGAGGGAAAATTCAAGGTGACAGATTTTAAAATTGTGTCAATTAACTAGTAGACTTGACACAAAAATCATACGGATGGAAAAATACCTAAAACACTATCATTTTAGGAAGAAGTCATTTTGATGTTTCAAGAAGATACAAATCATCTCAGAATAAAAGAGTACAAAGTTAATTAAGGAGAATGTTTCAAAGCAGAGTTAAACAGAAAAGCAGAAAAATAAAAGTTGGCATAAGGTGATGTCACTACTTGAAGTGAAATTTGACATTCATTACAAACACTGTTGAGAGAATTCAGACATTTTCAGTCAAAACAGAAACAGAAGTGGCCCTTACTAGAACATTTAAAAGCAGAAACCAGAATAGTCATGGAATAAATACCTCTGGGAGAATTCTTTCCAAGTTTCTAATTTAGAACAAAGAAGAGGTGTTGATTCAGCCTGTCAGTGTGGTATCAGACAGAAATAGTCATGGTAGGCCTGAACAATAACTAGCTTAAATGAGAAATAAAAGGCCACAAGGATCACAAAAGAGTTCCAAGAAAAGTTTTATCGCCAGTTTTGGAAAAATACATTGAATTAGTGGAAGAAATTAATTTCTACGATAGATTTCCATTAAGACTTGGATAAGAAAGTTTTCTTATTCTTCAGTCACTTATGCAATTTATGTGACATGAAAAATTTGGGTAAGACCGCTTCCCTGTTCTGCAGCAGGAAAATCCACTGGCCTGTAAAGTCTTTGTGTGCTAGAATAGTGCCACCTATATCAAAGCAAGTGTGGATGGATGAATGAAGAGATAAACAGGTAAGGGTAAGGGTAAGGGTGCTAGGATTGGTAAGGGTATTACAGAGAAATTGAAAATAATTCAGTAGCCAACTGTGTGTACTTATAAGTGTTATATGGATGCTTGTAAGAAAAGTGAAATGATTATTAAAAAAATTCAAACAGTGGTAGAATAACTCAGTGTTACTGAGGGACTGTAATCTGTGAAAGCCACTAAGAGCACTTCTTGATTATTGATAGTTGTTTGCAATGGGTAACAAGGAAGTTGCATTTTGGGGTTCCATGTCACCAAGAGTGCTTCAACATGTCACTTGGTGAGTGTTTTTCTTCTTCAAAGAATTTTCTAATGGTTAGCTAATGCTTCCAGCATCCTCAAACCTTTGTTCAGGCAGCAGAGAATGACTGTCTAAGCTGTAGGCTACTTAAGTAATAGAATTATCAAGGGTGGCATGACCCTTGTTTTGTTTGGTTGGATTTTTGTTTGTTTGTTTGCAAGGTTGCTGTAGGTAGCGTCCAATCTCTACATGGAGTAAAGAAATAAAGGAATAGATACATGTCCTCCCTTGAAATTGCCCTCAGCAGTCCAGAGCCAGTGAGATGAAACAGATTATGAGGTTGAATTTCATAGTTAGGGGAACTGAGTGCTGGAGAGAAACAGGATTTAAGATTCAGCCTCCTTCAGAGAGTTTCTCTTCTGACTGTTTCTAAAGAATCTCTCCATTTTGACTTTTGTGGTTCCCACTCTGAGACCGGTATCCCTCTGCATCCTCTTCTCACCTGTGGCTTGTAGAAGCTACAGAGGCAACACTTCAGTTCAGCTGCACGATTCCCAGCACAGTGGGTCTTTAATTACTTTTCTGTATGCAACTCCAGATTGCAGTACTGGACTCTGGGCTAGGTCAGTGGTCCAGGTTATTGATTTTATTGCCTCCCTATCTCCTGTCCTAGAGTATAAGTGGACCAAGAAGTAGTTCTATGTTCTGCAGTCACACAATTCATATGTTTTTGTTCCCCTATGTAATGTTGTACTAGCACTACAACTCCTAGCAGTACTGTTGCTATCTCTAGAAATACAGATACTATTTCGTCTCTTAATACTAAATATCACAGATCTGAGAATCTAGTCATAAACATGTATCCCTTTCCTCAGTAGCCTAGGAACAGGGCACACATGTTTCAAAGGAAAAGTATAGTTACAATACAGTAATGAAGAATTAATATCACCACAGAAATTTTGCATTACCTATTACACACCTACCAGTATATTTGTGCTATTTAGTCTTTTTGCACTGGGGCAGTAGTAACCATGGAATCATAGAATCATTAAGGTTGAAAAAGATCTCTAAGATAATTGAGTCCAAATACTGAAATATTAAACCAGCACCTCTCTGTTCTTCATTAACCATATTCCCGAGCACCACATCTACATGTCTTTTAAAGTGTAGACACCTCGAGAACCACTTTCCTCAGCAACCTGTTTTATTGTTTGACCCTCTTTTCAGTGAAGACATTTTTCCTCATATCTAATCTAAACCTCCCCTGGCAAAACTTGAGGCTGTTCTGTCCTGTTACTTGTTACCTGGGAGAAGAGAGTGAACCCCTACCTGGCTACAGCCTCCTTTCAGGCAGTTTTAGAGAGCAGTAAGCTGCCTTTGAGCCTCATTTTCCAGTGTCTAAACATCCCCAGTTCCATCATCTGCCTCTCGTAAGTGTTGTGCTCTGGTCCTTTCACCAGCTGCGTTGCCCTTCTCTGGACTGTGTAGGGCACTGTCATGTTCTGCCATTACTGCGTTGCTTGGCAGCCTACCAGCCCATCCCACTTCTGAAGTAAGGATCTTCTATTACATTTAGACTGCTGTGTGCTGATATAAAATAAAAATTTGTGGTCACAGTTACATGGTCCAAATGCTGCTCTTTGGATCATCACAGCTCAGTCAGGTCTCAAAATATTTCTTGTGTCCAAGAAGGCAGAATGCGAATGTATGTGCTTAAAGCACAGCACTGTGGCCATCTCCTGTTCTCTGATACCATGTCCTCTTGACTAATCTGGAGGAGAAGCTACAGTGCTGTGTAGTGGGTCGTGCCAGGATCCCTGCTGGAAGGCATGTTTTCTAGCCACAGCTACAGACAGACCCCAGCTCTCTGTCTTGGTGAGGTACCCCCATGTGATTTGGAGGCTGGATTAAGTGAGCCTAATTTCAAATACAGTTCAAAGGAACTAAAAGCCCTTTGAAAATACTTTCTTTTATTTAGATAATTAGATGTTTCATTAAGAGTATTTAAATATACTTATATTAAGACATTAATAGGCTTTACTTTAGGTGTCAGTATAAAAAAACATTGACTTTAACCAGAGGAAAACTAGAAAAACTTGTTAATTATTTTATCACAGGTCAAGGGCTTTAGAATTTAATAAAAACAGATTTTTCTGATCTGCTTCAAGTTAAAATCTTCAGAGACTTCAAATTATGGTACATACTAAGCACTCTATTACGAGCTCTGAGTACGCTATCATTGGCAGCTCTCTGTTGCTCTTCTTGAGGCAGAGATAACTGCCCAAAAGTTTTCTGGTCCTTCCAAGAGTAGGGCATTTCACATTTCCATTAAAGAGTCTTGATTAAGTGGAGAACTACCGAACCATGTGAATAACACTTTATGATTCAGATTGAGGAGCGAAGCTCTACTTCTATGGTCCCATCTCCTAAAGGAATCCCTGTCATGGGAGCGAGTTGTATTGATGCAGAAATTCCTCCAAAATGAGCACTTTAATTTTCTTTCTGTCAGTTTACCAAATACTTATACAACATTCAGAATTATAAGGCATAAGTAAACCAAAATGGAAGTAAGTGTTCTGTTTTCTAGAATGCAAAAAGGAACTTTGGTGTCCAAAACTATGAAAGCCGTAGAAGAAGAATTATCAAGTATCGTTAAAACTGTCTGCATCTTGTACTGTAATGACTGAAATAAAATATAATAAGTGTATTAATATAATTTAAAGACATTTTCAGAATCCTAATACATTTGTGAAATAGGTGCAGGATATGTGAGGATTGCTTAATGTCTGTGCCCTTTAGAGTATAAATATGTCTCTATATATGAACACATATAGAAGTAAAGAAACCTCTAGAAATGAGTAAAAAATTGCCTGAAAACATATGCTATGTAGCAATAGGAAACTGTTAGGTATCATATACATGTAAAAGTAATGGGGACTTTTAAGTAGGCAGAACACAATTGTTTGCTTTGGAGCTCAGCCAGCAAACAGGAGTTAGCTCCTTTGCTTTAAACCTAAATGAACACTTGTAGGGGTGGCTGTGTGGTAAAAGAGAAAGCTATGCTGCAGGCTCAGTGCTAAGACATATGACTTCCAGTAACTATAGATCAGGCAGAGGGGTCACATTATACCATCTCTCTGAGCTCTGTGTAGGTTTATTTTTAACTTGTTGCCAGCATTTTGCAGCACTGGGCGCAGACAAAGGGAAAAAATCCTGACTACTAGTGCAGAGCATTTTTTCCTTATGGATATTTTGTAACTGTCTCTGGTGACAAGTGATAGGGTCTAATCCAGGGCTTTGGTGGGATGGCCAGTCTTAAGGGTAAAAAATGATTGTGAAATTTCACACTCAGCATTATGTTGTTTGTAGGTTTTGATCCTGAGTCTTGAGAGATTGGAAACAGATAGAGGGGAAAAAATTGTACTGCAAAATGACAAGAATTAATTTGACATTGGAAAGAAAATACTTATTCTTGGTTATATGTTTCTACGGCACTTCCTCATTTTGTAAAAATGTTTCTTAAGCTTTTCAAATATGTTTGGCTTGCATTTCAGATTTCAGTGGGTGACTCGGAAGGAAAAAGTACCAAGCATGCAGTTGCATCAGGTCACATCTTGACCTTCACATTATGCATCCTTGGAAGTCAGTAATGTGTCGTGATCCTTTGCCACTCTGACATCTGCTCTAATTTCAAAAGATGAAAGCCATCAGGCTTCTAAGAATTGCTCTGCCTCCCCAGACAAACACTGTTGTATGTACTAGTATTTTCCATTTCCACACTTACCACCATTTCCACAGAATGACATGAAAGTTATGTCGTTTTGATCAGAAATCCTACTGGTTTGCAGTCGCAGGTCCCCTTTGCATGTGATGCATACCTCCATCTTTGGAGACCTGGCAAAGAATTAACAAGACACTGTGTAATGTCTCCTCTGCACAATTGCCTTATATGCCTCATATTATAATTATACTGCCATTTGTCATGAGGTACAAGAAATAAAAATACGTCTTACATATTTTCTGCAGTTCTTCTTTTTTAATACACTTAGATAATATTTTTTTCAATACCCAGCCTCTGCTAATTTTTGTTCATTTGTGCATTTCAGGAACATGAGTGTTGCTCCTTGAAAAGAAGTTCTGAGATTTAGAAAAACCCTTGGCAAAATTGAATTTTTCAGAATAGTGGTCCTCTTACCATTCCACCTTCTCCTGACTGTGAGCTAAAACTTAAAACTCTGGGAAATGGGTAAGTGGAAAATATTGGTAGGCAGGAATAAGGGCAGTTTCTAGTGGCAGAGCATGGGAGCATGGCATGTTAGAAAGAAGTGAGTCAAGCTTTCCTGTCAGAGAAGCTCCCAGGGCTCACCTCTTCCTTTCATATATTCATGCTTTATGACATGCTTCTGTCCTTGAAGCTCCACACAGTTGATACTTATGACAGCAGTTGCTTCCATCAGAGATATGCACAGAAAAACTGTTTTCTGATAAACATTGCTTCATCCTGCCATGAGCTCCTATTGCAGAGAATGTTGCACAAACAAAGACATCGAAAACAAATTAAATCTCACTTGTTATGGACTTGCGCAGTTCCCTTTCCTCTGCATGCAGTGACTACTTAATACCTGACCACTGGTTCTTAACTCCAGTAAGAAATATTAAAGAAAATCATTATTTCTAGGTATGCCTACACCCACAAGACCTTCTTGTTAGACATCATTTGTTACCCAGCCCCAAGCAGAGCAGTGTTTGGCTGCCTCTGACAAACTTCTTTGGCTCTGAGCAGGGTATCATTTGTACAGCTGTCAGATAATTATCCCAGTTTTAGAGGAGATAAAATAGTTACATACAAAACAGGGTACTACTTTATTTACATTACAGTTCACAAGAACTTTGCTTTGCCTTCAAAAGAAACAAAATACTATCTCTGCATCCAAAGCAACACTTTCTGTATAAAACGTTACATGCTTTTCCTGCTCCTTAAAAAAGGAAAAGGGTAAGGGGGAGGAAAAGAAAAAGACGAAAAAAAAGTGGTTTCTTCAATGGAACTTTTGGTTCTTGACACTGCCTTAGTTATGTCTGGTAGTAAATAGGGGAATGAGAAATAGATTTAGACTTTTCCAAGTTTCGATATTTCATTGATAAACTGACCAAAACAACTATGGCTGGTCTAAGGAATACACAGTCTGCTGCAAAATCCTTGTTCAGATTCCTGACCTGGTCCATGGGGTTTGGATCAGGCCTTCAAGAGCTACATATGTAAAAGCCATTGTTGTTTTGGCATTTTACATTGTTTTCCTACTTAGCACCGAATTTTCAGAAATAAAGGATTAAAGATTAGGAACAAAGCTCAGGAAAAATGGATTGTACAGATGACAGGGATTGCAAATGATGTCAGTGTGTGTGCCAGAAAGCTCCTTACAGCTCTCACATAAGCTAGAGATGCAGCCTGGATCTCCAGGAAGCAGACATTCCCTGCCACAATTTTAAAAAGAGGCACTTACCAAGCCTATGTATTGTTCAGGCACTACAAATACTTCTATTTTTTTCTTGATTTCTAGAAAGATATTTTGCTCATGCTGTATTAGAATGACAGTGACATCTAAGTCAAGGCTAAACCCACAGCAGAGTGATGGGCATCCTGTCTGAATGTGGCATACATGCAAAGCCATAGCACAAAGCACCATTTTATCTTTGTACGTCCCCTGGATGTTTGCTGTAATCACCTAGCAAAGCTATATACAACATTAAAAAAAAAAAAAAGTAGAAAAAAACACTTGTAAATTGGAGCATTGCATTAATAAAAAAAAGAATTAAACACTTCCTTGTATGCATTGTACATTTTCTACACATACACACAAGGAAGCAGGCACAGGCACAAGCCCTGGACATTGAATAGTCAGTTTGACATTTAATCAGAATGCAGCTATTTAGATATTTGTTTGGTCTGTCTCTGGATTTTTCATTAAAAATATGTGGTTAACAGCAGCCAACCTGATTTGCATGTATGTGTGTGTGTCTGATTTGTTCACTGCTATGCCTCCTGTGTCCTACATCTTAATCACATCCAGGCACCCGCCCCATTACATTACCAGAAGGGAAGTGATGGACATCCCTTGACTCTCTTCATGACCCTCTGATAATCCTGTTTCACACACAGGCTCCCTGCTGTATGAAACACAAAAGCTGCCACTGTAGTTCTTTACTTCCAGTCGATATTCTGACAGACTTGATCTAGCAAATTAGTATGCCGTGGTAGGGGCACGACAAAAGACCCTTTTGACACACTCTGAATCGATACAAAGGCCAACAGAGAGCCATTTCACCGCAGTTCTGTTATTTTTCCCCTTTTGATGACCCTTCTTCTTCTTCTTTTTTTTTTTAGCTTGTATGACCTTGTCAGATCTAAAAACATAATGTTAGAAAAGTCATCCTTGGACAGAAGAAAAATCTAAACATGCAGAAATGCAAGAATACCAATGTAAAATTACAATACAGCTGGATCAGAGGAATAGAGATTTTCTTGTGTGAATTTGTCCTTCAAACTGCTGAAATCCCTACAAAAGTCCAGTGTCAGAGTGTAGAATTAAGCACTGTTCTAGCCATGAATGTTGTGTTACATCTGTTTATTGTTATTCTTTCTTTTTAAAAAAGATGAAACTGTTCAAGATATTAAAAATCATGTCTTAGTTCTATTTCTTGGCACAAAGAATCTTGCAAGAGCATCAAGTATTTTACAAAACTGTAGTCACATTTACTTAATTTCTAAGCGCTTATGCTGTGAAATTTAAATTAATTTATGCTGATATTTATCACACTATACAAAGAAAAATACATTTCTGCATGTGGTATTATTATAAAAAAATTTAAAGAGCAGCTTAATTTGCATCTTAAAATTTATCTGAAGGAATTACGCTTGCTCAGAATTATGATGTATTCATAGAGAAACTATAGACTTAATTGAATTGTATTTGTAAACAATATTTCTGCATGTATTTTTCTACCTCTGCAAGAATTATTCATTTCAGAGTCACTGTAATTTTAAATAGGCTTACACCTTCACCAATATGATTTCTTTTATTCTGTCCTAAGCTGTGTAACAGATTTATATTTCAGTCTTTAGGAAACATACACGAATGGGGATGACGACTATTTATCTCATAATTGATACTTATATGTTACTATATCCACGTACATGTTGACACTATGACTTTCCCTTATCATAGTTTTAAAGATGTAATTGTGCCATAATAAGGCCTAATTCTTGTAATTTACATGCTTTTTTATTGTTTTGAAAATATGATGTCTCCTCTTTAATGAAAAATAAGCACTCAGATAATCCATATTTTCCTTCTCATAGTAACAAACCTCAAAATACCTACTCAAACTCACTTTCTAAATCTAATCTTTGAATTTTAAGTTTTCGAGCTGAAAGTAAACTTAAGTCAATAATAAATGAGACATTCCCAGCTTCAGAAAGCACTTTACTGTAACTCACAAAGAAGCATTTTCCAAAAATACAGGTGCACAAATTACTCGTGGTGTTTGCTGTACAGTATGCACATTTGACCTCTGCCTCACTCCAGCATTTTTCAACACATAAACCTTGTTCTCTCAAATAGAACTACTGTATAAACACAAGGGATAAAGCATATTGTGTAAGAAATTCAGGCCACTTCAGACAACTCAGCTTGATAACAGAGGCAAAATTACACTAGCTGTTCCAATTCCTCTAGCAGTTTTATCTAGCCCAAGATTACCAGACTCAACCCCCTCCAGCTGGGTGAGATATCAGTGGCCCACAAAAAACTTCTACGTTTTACACCAACTCTGATCCACACCGACAGAACACTGGGAAACATGTCACATTTCACTGAGACAGAGAACTCTGTCCTAAGATACATATAACACAAATCTGTATGAAACAAGAACTACCCTTAATCTTATCATAGTATCCATATGCGCATTTGCAGAGCAATAGGTTGCATTACAACTCCAAACTATTAAGACAGAACACTGTTACTATGTACGGCTCTTCTCTGACATGTATTAATATTCTTCCTTCTAGGGAAAGAAACCTACAATGTATGGCAGTTATTTTAAAAGAGGTTAGGCTAACAGGCTGCAGCATAACTTCATATCAGGAGCAGAAATAGATGTATCTTGCCAGTGGGATCCTCTTTTATGTAAGTACCATGTTTCTTTTCTCCCATCAGACAGGCAACTAAAACAAATGCAATAATCCTCCAGTTTGGTACACAAGGTGCTGCATTACAAGTATGCATTTTAAATAAAATCTCTACCTGTAAATTACTTTTAAGAATCTCGTTTTGCAGTCACGTCTGCCTTTTTCAACCCAATTAAAACCTAGGTTTATGGGCAGCTCACTCTGAGACTCACAACATGACAGATTCAGTACTAGAGGTTGCAAGGACCTGGAAGGAAAGAAGGAAGAAAAGTAAAAGGAGAAGGATTTTCCTGGCCTCACTTCTTTCTAGCCACACGCTCTAGTGCACACTTCATTGCATAAGGCTGATAAGGGACTGGCTACCACCACTTCTTCACTCACTGCTTAACCATCTTCCTCAAAATTTGCCTCTAGTTGGGTACGTTCTCAGCGGAGGTAGTGCTATCCTGATTTCCAGATTTGCCATTCCAAATTCTTCCATTAGTCATCTTTATTTCTCACCTTTACTGGTGTTAACTGGTGTTAACTGCACCAGTACTGTCCTAAAACTATAGGGCTGCCAGGACATTGCCTGATATTTGTCCTACACTTGTGCATCCTCATGAGCTCCCTCTGCCCCACAACACTAAAGCCTGGACACTTTTTTGAAGCTGTGAATTTATACCAGTATAAAAACCTTTAGCTCTGTCTTTAGCAAATTATTTCACTCCAGACTCTTCCTCCTCCTTCAGACAGGACAGTGTCATGCCTGTAAGGTGGAACTAAATACCCAATCATCCAGAGGACTACGCCAAAAATCCCTGTGAGTCCTATTTGGTTCTCTTTTTCTGAGATGCAGAGGGTAAGTTCTTCCTAGCAAATCAAGTGGGCTGGGTGCAAAAACAGTAGCAGTCTTGCATTTTCCAACAAGCTTTTAGGAGAAAAAGAATGCAATATTGCAAAGAGACAACATCAGGCTCTGGAGGAAGAGGCAATGTCTTTACTAAGACTAAATTTCATTGTTCTAAGATTATTTTAAGAGTTTCTGTTTGTGGTAAATACGTTCTATGTGGTGTGTGCAAATTGATTAATACTTATTCCTTCTTTTTTAAAAATGTCTAGAATTCCTCATAAAGGCATAAAATACAACAGTTAGATCTGTTCAACGAAGAAGGATACAGCAATGCTATTAGCTTAAAAACCTCCAGAACCTTCTTCTGAAACTGATGCCAGCTGATGTGGAATAGCAAGTCTCTGCAAGGTTCAATCCTGCTGTTCACCAGAATAGAAAGGTAACATCTGTACTGTCTTCTGGGAAAGTTGCCTGGCCATTGCTTTTGTATCAGGGAATTGTTGGCCTTGTTGCCATAGGCCATAAGAGAGACTCTTGCAACACATTGCTAGCACAGGTGCTGCTGAATTCCTGTGAGTATTCTTAGGCACTGTTTAATGGTGTAGATATCAACTTCTGCTCCCATAACTCAAATTATCTTAGTCTTTCCACTTCACATAACACTTCCCAGGTGGCTTTCCATGTCTGTTCTTCCATGATTCAAAATAAAAAGAGGAAATCTGCCTGGTTAAAAATGCATCCATAGGTTTTACTGTGATTTAACAGAAGTTTCACTTCTCAGCAGCTCCACTCACTTCAGGACAGTCAGTTCTAATTTGTGTTCGCTTGAAATCAAAATCAGCTCACTATGCGTTGTCTAAACCTACCATGTGAACATCAATTTTTAACTTCTGCCAAGCAAATGTAGACTCTATTTTAGAGTTTTTCTTCTCTTAGAATAGTCACTGACCTCAGAGAGGGCTTTATCAAAATAAAGATAGGAAGATTGAATGCAGCAAAAGTGAAATCTTTTATTTCATATACTGGATAAAGACAATGTGGTGTGCTTATCACCCTTATAGGTATTTTCAAATTGGTGTTAATTCTTTGTGTTTATTGTTCACCTCATCTACTATATAGTATTACAACTGCCTACCTGTATGTTTATATTGCACTCCTATTTACCTCTCCTAAGCACATCACAGTTCACCTTTAGCATCATGCCTGCAAAAGAGGAAGAGAAGTCACTCCAGCTTAAATCTTTCACTTCTTCCAAGAGTTTTTCCTACAGCTTCAGCAAATGAATCATGATGTTTGTTTTATTCTAATCCAAGAATCTCAAGCAACTGACACAGTGTGTAGCCAGCTAAATGTCAGCCTCTATTAATAGGAACAAGTAAACATAATCCAATATTTAAAAAACAAACCCTCAAGAACTGGTGTCTTGCTGTACCTCTAGAATCAGCTCCTCAGCTGGTATGAATCCACATGGTGGAAGCACTAAACTCTGGTGCATTATGTGTCTGTTTACGAGAATGACAAAATTCAATTTTCTAATTGAGAGTAGACCTAGTGTGCTTCACTAGAGCATGCAGATGAAAGCCTCAGGCTGGACAGATGAAAGCAGGAAGATGTACGGTCAGAGCATCTTAAAAAAGATAGTGTTTAGTCCCTTCTGCCAATCACTGGGTGCGAGATTTAGGTACAATGAAAGGTTGGAACAGAACAACATATAATAAGGAAAGGAAGGGAAACAGTGATGATTTTGGTTTATTCAAGGACTCTCAGATGTTTTTTCATCACTTACGCTTCAGTTGCATCCTTGCTATCACCTAATTGTAGCAGACCAGTTTGGATACTGATTGCAAGACTACATTTCTCACATTATTGCTCTACTCGATAATAAAATGAGAAAATATCTACCATTCTAGAGGAACAGTTGAGTTCTACCAAGAAATGTCTGGAGTCAACATGCAATTTTTTTCTCCACATTGAATAAACCCATGCCATCGAGCTGGCTGAATTTGCACTGATTTGTACTGTACCTGTGCCAAGCAGCCCATCAGACTCCTCTCACCACTGAACGGCCACAGGTAACAGCATCTGAAGGGGACATCAAGTAAATATCTTTGTGTGAACAAAGCTTGGGAAGAAAATTGCAAAACTAAAGATGAACGTAAAGAAAGGAAGAAGATTTCAGCTAAACCTGTCTGGTGAAATTAAATATTTTTTTAAAGGTTGAAATGAAAAAATAGCTTTCTCCCTTCACAATATCTTCCTCTCTATTTCTGGCAAATCCTGTCTGCACCCTCCTCTCCCTCCAACAAAGTGAAAACAAATATGCAACAGGCTTCATGTTCATTATACCTTAACAAGAGAAAGAAAAATCAAAGATTTGTTTTAATGCCCTCAAAAACATATGCAAAAATAAATAAATAAATAAATAAATAAATAAATAAATAAATAAATAAATAAATAAATAACATTGAGATGTGTTTCAGGAAAAATAAACAAATCAACATTCCTTACAGGTCACCTTTGAAGCTTTGGGCTGCCTTTTATACTGAATTGTTCTTACACTTGCTTACTAATCTCCTCACATATCACAGATTTCACAAGTGACTTGTGATGCTGAATTGCTATAGCTATTTGTACAATTCCCATGTTATTCATTGTTTGCCCGCTTGCTTTACTCAAATTTGAGAGAATACACTTTTAAAGGAGCTGTCAAAGTGTGACTCATCTGGAAAGTCAGTAATTACTTTTCATAACGTCATATGCCAGAACACACAGAACTAATAAGAATTGCACAAGGTATTGGGATACATGAACATAGATTTCTACCTACCACTTTTCACAGTTCAAATAATCATTAAAACCACTTTAAAGTGTAGAAACAAATGCATAAATTCACTCCTTAAGTGCAAAAGGAAAAATATATTTTTCAGAATATTTTTTTTATAAGGGCTTTCAAGGAAATAGTGAAGGAAAAAACTTTACACTTTTAAGCATATTTTGAAGTATATAATATTAAAATAGTTTCCTAAACCTTTCTCTTCTTTAGTTTTAGAACTAAAACTAAACTGTATTAGAAAAATAACTGCTTGTTTCTGATATTAAGAAAAATGTCAGAATAATTTGGACAGAGATAGCATCAAGAACAGAGAATTAATAACTTCAGTCCTTATCTTTCATCTAAAGCATTCACAGTTTCCATTTATAACACCTTCTTAGCTCTACAGTTCAGCCATAGACCACAAAGCACTAGGGCACCTATCCCTAGGGGTCTACACAGCCTTGTTTCCAAAAGGAAATAACAAATATATGAGTGTTTTCTTTTCCTCTGTGCCCTTAAACACAACTCTAGGACAGGGGTGGTAACCCATTCTGATAGCTGGTTTTACAAACAAATAGGAAAAAAACCCCCTTGTATTTAGTCTCCAAAAAAAAAAAAAAAATAGTTTCATTAATAACTTGACCCAAACCCCAAACAAATTGCATTTTGCCTCAGTGGACTGGCTATGGCAAAGTGGACCTGTTCAGTTATGACACGTAATACACATCACAGGGAGAAGTGTTAATGGGTATTTAAGGGGACATGACAATGCCTTTAGCTTCCCTGATAAATCTGGCCTGGAGTAAATGACTATCTTTTCCATGGAAATTTCATTGCTGAGCACAGCAGCAAAAGAGAAGGAAAAAGAAAGTTGTGAACAGGGACAGTATCAGTGAACGTTATGATAGATCGGAGATTCTGATTGTAGGATGTGGGAAGCCCACTGGAAGTTAGAAGCTTTTAATTCTTTACCTTTAAAACTGAACAGATTTTGGCAGAGAAATGGTGCAAACTTCTCATCAGTTATGTAAGCGTGATTTTCCTCTTTGAAGTTTTTCTAATATAGAATCTCTTTTGATAATATTCTTAAGCACGCAGCATTGAAAACCCACAGAATACAACAAATAGCGAAGTACTTTCCAAACACTGTAATTTTCTTTCTCTCATCTCCAATGTGTTAAATATCTTTAAAAGTTTTTGCATTTGTTTGTATAATGGTACAGTTTTTATTTCCCAGAAGATGATCTTCCATGCCTATGGGCATTCTGTCTGTTCATATATCTACATGGATGCTTCTGATCTTTAAATCTCTGCCTATCACTTGCCTATATTACTTCTTTTCTTCTTCCTCTGTCCTTTAGCAATCAGGTCAATAGCTACAGCCAAACTTGGCAGCTGTTAGAGCAAGATGTCCAATGTTGAAATATATATTCTTCCTTCAATGGCATCATGGCCTGTGGCTAGTCCTTTGTGTGGATTCACCGCCAGCAATGTGGCTGTGTTCAGTGTTGACTGCTTGCGGGTGTAGAACTGCCTGCAGGGTTATATCAAAGTCATACTGTTATGTAGCTGACTATGTGGCTTTCACTCCTTAGATGGCATCATTTTGTGGCACTGATTTAGCTGCATGATATTTTCTCGCATCCATTTTTATGCTGTATGCCAAACCATCTCACAACCCCCATCAACTTATCTCTTTGAATTCGTCTTGTATTATTACAATCCTTCTACTAGAGAAGATGTCATTAAACCTGGAATGATATACATAAAACTAGAAGAACAAAGAATCTCATTTTTAGAAGCTCATTTAAAAAAAAAAAAAGAATATGTGTATCCCTGAACCTTAGACAGACCTCTCCTTTTATCAAGTATTTTTGACTTTGATGTACAGTTAAACAGCCAATATTGCTTGCTTTAGTCATGCAAAAATGATTTATTTATCCAGATTTCTGCACTAAGGTGTATAAAGTCTAATCCTCATTTTTTAAACTTCTAGGAGCAAAACTATGTTTGAGGTGCCATAAATACCTCCAGAAGCATATCAGTTATTACTGGCAATAGTCTTCACAGAAGGCATTGAAATTTTAATTAAAATTCACTTCATTTTTTTCCAGAACCTAAAAAAAAATCATGTAAATTTCCCTCAAAATATTTCAGCAAATATGCAAATACTAATAGGGCAGCAGTTTGTCTGAATTGTGTTCAGAAAAATTTTTCTTTAGAAATGTCTTTGTGCCTGGTATCTTTTTGCTGCGTGAAAACATCAAAGAGTTTGGTCAGAGATTCAGAAGAAGAGCAATCACATGGTACAGACTGCTATAGCTGGGGCACTTGAAGTACACTAGAGATAGAAGGTGACACTTCTAAAGTAGAAAAAAAAGGTAGGAAATCTCCAAAGTTTCTCCAAAGATTTTATTCCTTTGGTGTCATGCTTGTGAGGCATGCATGCATATAAGTACAGTAGTCCTGTGAGTAGGCCCAAAAATAATTTTTTTGCAAACTTACAATGTCCTTATGTTCTGATGCCAGAGCTTTTTGCTGATCAAGACAAAGGTTTTAAGTGATAAAATGAAACATTTTCCTCTAAGAAACACTTGAAAAACCTACTTTTAGGATCTATAACAACAGGAAATGCAGCTAATGCCATAGACCATACACAGACAGAATATGACATGTAGATGAGGTCTAGATTAGGTATTATAAACAACTCTATTGGGCCCAGTGTTGCAGTTTCTTTTCAGAAAAATACATCTTCACAGAAATTAACACTTATGAAAGGAATGTAGAAGTGAAATCACAGTCTGAAAGATTAAGCACAGAGAGAGTTGGTTTGGTGAGCTGGTTAGCACACTTCAGTCCAGTCCCTTTATAAAAAATATCTTTTTAAAAATTATTTTATTTGAAAAAATTGTCTGCATGCCAAGTAGTTCTCAGTCATGACATGGTTGATCACCTCAGGAAGATGTGTTATAACATAGGAATTGGATGCATGAATACAGATTTTAAATGCAAACACTGGTGTAAAACTCTTAGAGAGAATTTCTGTACGCAAACCCTTTCTTCAACATCAGTTTTGAAATTACATCCCTGAAAATGACATCTCTCTGTAGATATCTGATCACTCCTTGTTCTCTCGGGAGAGTTTTTGAAAACTGTATGGGGAAAGCGCAGCCAGGAGCGCTCTTCCTTCCCACTGAGCAGGTGCCTGTCTTCTGTATACACCAGGCAGATGGAGAGATTTAGCCTTGCATTCTCTTGCCTCTTACTGTGTCCATGTCTCTTAAAGGCCACAATCTACAAGGAAAAAAGGAAGGCTCAGTGAAATACTCAATTATTGTATTTGGAAAAACTTGATTCGTGTGCACAGACATTACTAGGAAATATTAGAAAGATAAATCAGTAAAAAGAAAGATTGTCAAGTTTGCTTCTATGTCAGTAAAATTCATAGCTCAGTATGTAAAACATAATTGTTATTATTCAGATACTTTTTATCCATTTCAATAATTTGAAACAATTAAAAGCTTTGATGCAGAAAATTGCATTAAATGCTGCAACTTACATATTCCCACTCTTGTAAATTCAGTCATATATTCTGCGAATCCTGGTGTATGTACTCCACAATGTGTGACAAAACTAGTGCATGTGTATTTTAATTAATTATTTATACATCTATTTGGTTCTACTCTGAACTATCAGTGCTCCCCCTATGGGCAATTTCACTCAGTCAAAATTTGGCCCACTGCTCCTTTGCTTTTTTTAGAGGTCTGTGTTTATCTGCATGCTGAACTTGCTTTATGCACCCCATTAGGGGCAACAGCGAAAAACACGTCCAACAAATGCACTAATAATATATTCATTTAACATCTACACAAACTTTAAAACTCCTGAAATCAACTAATTTCCAAATAAAATGCAAAATATGCAATTGAACTATTTTATTCTCTTCTAGAAGCAAAAAATAGCATGGGCATTTTATATTTCATCTCAGAATGGGATTTGACCTAGATTTAAACTCTTATCTCCAGAGATGAAAGATCTCCACATTAATCTACTGTTGCTTGAACATGTGGCTTTACATACATCAAGAGGGGAGCAGCTCATGAAGTTGAACTTCAGCTGCTTATCTTTTGTTCTTCACTAGAGCAAGGCAGTGAAATGATCCCTCTCCTCTCTCATCCCCTCCCCCCAAACAGGAAAAGAAAAGAAGAAGCTTTAATCCTCTCTGGTACAAATTTCCCTAATATTCAATAATCACTCCCTGTCTCCTTCCCTGTGGGAGATGTCTGGTAGCATCTGTGCCAGCATATGTTAGACATCTCTGAGTGGGTCACTACCTCATTTTGTCACCGACTCCTCTATCACCTAGAGAGACAGCAGCACCTCTCCACAACACAGGGCTCCACAAGACACAGCACTGTCATGTCTCTCTCAATAAATTTGGTTCAGTACACTTTAGCCCATTTTCTGTACACTTTAACCCACTAACTGTTGTTAACCCACTCTTAACTGAAACCTTTTCATAGTGGCATTAATATGAGTGAAAAGAACATTATCATGTGTATTGCTTTAAAATAAGCCCTCTGATGCTAATTTCAGACCTGTACCCGAGAGCACAGGAAGGAAAAAAGTAGGTCCTTATAGGTCACTTAATATGCTTTAAATGCTTTGAATAATACACATGTAATTTGCAAAAAGGTGATATTTCAAATCTCACTTGTGATTCATTTCTATGGCAGTAGATTTTATTAATGTCTGTGATAAAGTCTGCTTTTTCTTTCCTTAATTCAACAAAATTAGACTGGAACATCTGGCTGCATTAGCTCTCAGAAGTTGTCTGAGAGTTGCTTTTCTCAGTTTGTGGTGCAATGATGTATTGTAGGACTGTTTGCAGCAGAGGTGCCATTTCTGAAGTGTGCACCGAGGTTTTTCCAAGCTAATGACTCTTATATCTGCTCTTCATTTCAGGCCTGCCTCTATTTTTTCTGCAATCACAGCTGATCTTCAGGAAGTTTCTAAGACAATTTTCTGGAATCTAACCTAAAAATATACACAAACCCATTTTTAAAGCCTCAAAATAGTCAATCTGTTATTAGGATTAATTTCTCAATATTTCTGATATTTAACTGAGGCAGGATAGGAAAACCTGAAGTACGTTGTCATATGGTATGTCAGACTGATTTTTTTTCCACTGATTTCCTTTTTCAAAGGCCTAAAAGCTACTGTGTTAAACTTTCATGAAAGTCAGTTTAATTATCTGCGGACTTAAATTGTAAGACAAAACTAAATAACTGTTGAAGTGTTATCCCCCAGGTTTAGATCCTGATTCAGAGAGAAGTGAACTAAATAGGTGTATCTTGATCCAGTTATTTTTAAGCAGCATTAAGCTAATGTAAAATTTTACTTTCCACACTAGTCAGAAAAAAATGTCATATAGCTGAATAAGGGATTCAAGGGTCAGTTCAACTTTATCACATATAATATTGGAAAGGCTTTCTCTAGGTTGGTTTACCTAAAACTGTAATATAATCTAAAATGGGTGCTTCTAGACCTTGAAATATAATTTCATGATTAGAAAAATGAAACTAAATACACCTCCTCTGAAACCATACCATATGTTGCTAAAATTCTATCCACTTCATATATCATCAGTGCCTCTGCACGAGAGTTAGCCCTTGTCTGTCATTTGAGCAAATTATCTGGAAGATAAAGAAATGGTGATCTAGAGAGCTCAGTTCTCTTCTATATGATGATGCAGCATGAAATGCCTATCAAATATTTTGAATCATAAAAACTCCTCTGGTGTACTTACAGACATGATAATGATCACGACATTTTCGAAGTGCATTATGTTTATCCTATTGTGTTTAAACATAATCAATCATTATGATAATAAGGGACATTGTAACACTTTCTTTCTCTCTGAAATCTCCAGATTATTACATCTCTACTAGGAGACTAGAAATGGCAATTTCATGCATTATTTTTTGACAAACTCATTCCTATAAGATGGCAAAAAGTGGAATGGAAAGATTCTGCTTGGGTACTATGGTATGACTTCAGATTTATAGGAGAATATTTGTGAACAGAATATAGCCCCAAGTGTTTTAAATATATAATCCTTGTTAAAATTCAGACACTGAAGTAGAGCTGAGCTCATGGGTGCCAGACTACTGCTGATTTTAGAAACCTGTGACAATAGGGGTTAATACTGGAAAACCTGATAGACCTGAACCTGTAGTAGCAGCATGAACAGTGCTGCTGTAATTGCATTTTCTTTCTTTCCTGTTGGATAGAAAATAATCAATATCCAAGGAGAAGCTGAATAAGAAATTTTCAATGATTTGTAGTGCTGTTCAACAGGGATATGACTTTTTTGACTCTTAAGTCAATTGTCTGCCTCAAAATTATGTCTGAACTATTTTGTAAAGTGTGCATTAAAATTTGTCTGGGAAGGTATTGTCAAGCAAAGGATATTTCATCGTGTTTTCAGGAGCATGTTTGAATAATCATGCTGAATTTCTTTTTGCTACTGAGTACCTTAATAAAGAATCAATACTGCAGCAGGCCTCAGAGGAGTGAATCTCCACATAGGCTTTTGCTTGGTTCAGCTGACACTGAGAATATCATGTGAAGATGTGCGCAAGAATTTCAGCTGACTTGTCCTCTTACTGATTAAACCTAGGGATATATTTGATTACAGAATAGATGGGCAACATGCTTTGCCACCCCTCTTCAATATAATTTGCAATTTTGCTACACTGTAAAATGTGACTGACAAGTTACTAGGGTTTTGCATTTGAAGGATAAAATATGAGGTGAAATAAAATTAAAAATTAGAGATGAATGAAATGCCAGAGAATAATATCCTCTTATGTTTACAACTGTAGAGTACTATGGTTGCTATTGTATCTGATGAGAAGAGGTTTTGAGTGAAGACATGTTCTGACTGTTGTCATAAATAGATCGAAATTGCTATTTATCTACGAGATTTTATTTATGTCTGTGTCCTGCCCTTGCATAAGTCCATACAAACTGCTCAATTGGAGTACTTGGGGATGAATTATTGTAAATTAATGTAAATAGTTTTATCTGTACCTTGTCTGCTCTGTCTTTGCAAGCCCTAAATTGAATATTTGTCTACACATTGATGTTTATAGCCTAAGAGAGTTGTGTGATCTAAAGGACTAATGAGATAGCAGATGGTGGGGTATTAGTATATGAAATAAAATACAAAAAATTTTTCATTCTACTGTTCTTTAAAACATCCTCCTTTTTTTTCCAAGACTGGACATACAGTAGAACATAGGTCATAACAGGGAAAACAATTTGTGAACAATATCTCCCCAAAATGGAGATAAAATGAATAATTTCACAGAACTTTTCTGTGTTGAATTGCAGAATTGTGTAAATGCTCATGTAGGAATATATAAGCCTGCATGCACCTAAAAATATATTCAGATCCTTTATTGAATTTTCCACTAGTAGTAGATCACACAAATATTCCAATTTTACCTAACAGAGAAGTTTCTTTTTCTCCTTTGTTAGAAAACTCTGTAGAGTGGACATTCCTTTTTTTTGGCTTGTCTTTCAGTGTTTTCTTCAAAAATAAAAGGAGTTTTCACATATGAAGAAAAAAATATTACTGTGTTTCTATGTTAAATTTCTGTTAAAAATAGCAGTATTCTCTTGGTCACAAATATATTTTCATGATCTATCTGGGCCTTCCAAATTATATATTCTTTACCTTAAGCACAAGTTAGCTCATAAAGATAAATTATTTAATTTAGATGTTAAAGAAAAGGATGACTGTCATGAGTGCTTCTTTAACAATACTGTGGTTGTAGGTTTCTACACTATATCTATGTAATGTGCTCCATTTTCAAGATACTGGTTTATATTGTTCACTAAGTAACTGCAAATAGCTGAGAAGTAGAAAATCAAGAACATTCTCATTCCTCACAAGTTTTTATTGAATAACCAACCAACTGAAGAAATACATTAAGAGTTACATTGAGTACTCACTATATCTGCAGACAACAGGGTTTTTCTTTTAATCCCTGAAGAAAATTGTTTTTGAAGTTGCAAATCTTATAATATACTCCAGAAGAGTTTAGAATTTCCCATCCACCTCCCACCTGGAAGAAAAATTTTGCCTCTTTTGAGGTAATCAAAGTACAAAGACGCAGAGTCACCTCTTCTTCTCTGTGACTGCATTACAGAAGGCACCACTCTCACAAAACATCACTTTAGAATTGAGGCCTGGATGGGAAATATCACATTAAAAAAAAAAAGAAAAGGATTTGTTTATTTAGAACATAACTTTTAAAAGGAGACTAACACACTAAAATACAAGTTTTTATAGCACATTAGTCATAATATTGGACAACTTCATGATATTTCTATCATGTAAGTCAAACTTGAAATGTTTTTATCATAAAAGGAAAATGTAAAGAAAATATGAAGGTCACAGTATGTAAATACATGGTCCCAAATGTCATCAGAGGGGAGTGTCTTCCCACTGAAATCAGTAAGAAGGATCACCAGAATTCACAGTTAGATGATGTCTAAAATGCGCAGCATACAACTACGAGACAAATGGTTGATGTGGACTGGAGGCAGTAAAAGGTGGTTGTGCAGAAGTGAAGGCTACTGGCGGTGCATGCCACCTCCTGCTTTCCCAGGAATCTCACTGCTAGGTCGTCCTTGCAGTTTCACATCCTCTGTTTCACATGTCACAACCCACTGCTGTTCACATCCTTACCCTCTTCTTTCTTTCAGCTCCCACACTCCCCACTCCAGCCAAAGGCTGGCTGTTCTGTTCTCTCTGCAAACAGACAACTGGTGAGAACATCCCCATGCCACATCCCTGTGGCCTCCTTTAAAGCACCGTAACAGTGGCAAATGCAGAACCCTGCTGTTTTCATGGCAGGGTCAGCAGAGCTTTTCACTGCCTGCATGTTTCCTGCTGTGGATCATACTCGGCCTGTGGTAACTACAGCGCATGGCAAGACTCCATCTCATAAAGGGTCATAAATCTCTGCAAAGTCTCAGGATTCAGGCTAATAGGAATTAAAAAGATGTGTCCATGTGCAGAAGAAGGTTCAGATTTTAGAGGTTTGAGGTCTGGCTTGATTTTAAGACTTTTTGAAAGCTGAAATTTGAGTGGGAGATCCCCAACACCAGGATGTAGCCTTTTTTGATTACCTGTAAATTCCAACCATGAAACAATAAGGCTTTCAGATTAGCAAATACTGAAAATTTACACTTTACTCACCAGCTTGGAAATGCATCATATTTTTCTCATTAAGGCCATGCTGTTTTGTCAGAGGTAGTTTTCCATTTCTGCTGTCACTCTTGAAACTTCACTGCAATGCTACACTTTGACTCAAGATGACCGATCTGAGAACTAATAGCAGACCTTGTTACAAAAAAATTACTTCCAATAAATATTGATTTACCCTAAAACTCTCACAGTAAGAGGAAGATGCTTTTCAGAAACCATATAACTCAGGAAGGAAAGATAGCTTCTTCCATACTATGTCAGTGAATTCAGAGACTATGGATATTATTTTCCAGCCAAGCTTGTGGCATTGCATTCTTATGTGCCCTGTAGACAAAATACGTCAAAGTTCTTAACTGTGTATAAGTGTATACATATATATATGTACCTGTAAAATTTTGGGCGTTACATGTTGTTATCTTCTACATTATCACGTCCATGCTTACATATTTTCACCCAAGCAGCTGCAATTTCTCCATTTGGGGCTGAAACAGGATTCTCAGGATTTCAGTCTTGTCGAAAATGCAGAAGGAGGACAAGAATGTTTTGTTTGCTTGTTTTCAGTAAGTTATAGCAAGTTTACGGTCATGTCCAGTTTCTACTTGGGTACACGCAGAACTTGTACGCAAAGTAAAAGGTAATATGCAACACTAAAGCCATGCTAACTCTCAGTATACATTCTGTAGTGGTACAACATAAACCAGGATCATAACCTGGTTAACAGAAATACCAAGAAAGTTGAGAAATGCTCAACAGAATTTGTCACTACTTCCTACATTTAGAATAATTTTTGTTTTCTCAAATATGAACCACAAAACAATACAATACAAAACAAAACAAAACCAAACCAAACCAAACAAAACAAAACAAGCCTGATTCTGCAAACTCACCACACAAGATCTTCCTGGTTAAATGGTTCAATATGACACAGCTTCACTTCAGTGTTATTGACAAAACAGTGCATTCATCAATAAATATGTCATCTCCTGTGCTCTGTGATTCTACTTTGCCTGTAAACATTCAGTCTCTTGGATGAACATACCTACTGAGGGACTGCATTAATGTTCTACATTCAGAAGATAATCATTAATCATAGGCTGTAAACTTTGCTTAAAAATGCATAATCTCTTAAGACTTAAGTGAAGCTTAAAAGTTAGGTTGACTGATATTATTAAATCATACAGATTAAAATTATACTGCCATTATTCCTTTAATTCCTTTATTCATAATTAATGTCACAAAATACAAGCAAGAGGAGCCACCAGTTTTTCTACCAGATCTTCCCAGTCTGAAAAAAGCTCAAATGTGAACAAGGTAGAGGGACAAAATACTTGTAAAAATGCATTGGGAGTGTTTTTCTTGTTTTTCTTCAGTTTCACACATGTTCTGCAGTGGGATGTGAAGCGCTGATATTTCACCAAATTTCTTCATCAGCAGAAGTAGGTCTGAAAGAAGAAGCTGAGAAATTAGAGTTTTGCAGTCTGAGGGAGGCTTGTCAAGGGTACTGTTTTTATGAGAGACACTTGAAATATGGACCTGGCACTGGTGACAAGGCAAAGCTTAAGAATTAAGTTCAAACTGGACCTTGTATTTCATATGCGAACTTCAGATAATTCTTATTTTTGGTTGGGTCTCATTGATGGCAGAACAGAGGATTTGGGGACCTCATTTTTCCTGTTAGTAACTCCAATTACATAATAATCTAACACTCAAAGCCAGAACTGATATTTTTCTCATTTCTATGTAACTAAGTTATGCTCATATATTGGAAATCATAGACATAGTGAAGTTTATGTGGACTAAAATTAATTTTCACAAACGTGTGACTCTTATGACATTTTCATTAATTTAAGACATAAACTGACTTTAATAAATATCTCAGATTTGGCTTATTTTTAGAAAAACACACAAACTATAATTTTGTTAATTTTAGAGGATGGATATTATAATTAGAGTTGCCTAACATCTCGGATTTTCTCCCTCAGTTATATATATGTATATGCAAACATGAAGAAGTACAAGAAAGAGAGACAGGGAGGGAGAGACAGAGAAAGAGAGAACATATCTTACTATCTTGGTCAACATGTAGAAACTCACTGCTACATAGTACTAGGTCAGCATAAGTCTGACCTTGTCTCTAATGTCAAAATTTGTCTCATCATTTTTCATAGCAGAGGATTGGATTGACTAATGTACCTGTTTCTGGGACAACACTTACTTCTTTTGAAAGTATTCATAATGGTGATGGAAGACGACATTGAGGCTTTATAGATGAATTTGAACTTCCTGGAAAAGGCAAATAAGAGCTGATCGGGGACATTTCATAAAATTATATTGTCCAAGTCACAGAGAATGGGTGAAAAACCTATTTTACCTTGCAGAGAAATTCTATTTTTGATATGATCGATTTGAAGTCTGAGTAACTAGCAATTAGTAAAACCAAAGGTTTCCTTTAAAAAAGAAGTAGGTTGAATTATGAAAATGGGACACCATAATTATCTGCTAATAATTCCCAGACTTGAAAGTTTAGCTGGTGATTTAAGGTAGAGTAGTCATATTTTGATATAGGTTTTAATTGGAGACAATTTAAAAAACCCCGAACTACCATGTCATTGTGTTTTGAAAGTTTGATTTTTCTGTACTTTAAGACTCCTTTTCCTTCTCAGAAAACATCACAGTTTTAAAATATGCATTGTCCGGACAGGATAAAAAAGTCTTAGAACAAAAGTCAACCAGGCTCTTCTCACAGAAGGACATTACTAACCAGACGATAGGGACTCAGTCGTGATTCTACTTACACGTTTTCACAGGCAGATTAAAGATGTAAAGAGCATCTTTTTCACAAGTTACTAACATTTGTTGAGCACATATATAACTTACAGTCGAAAACCAGCTGCCACAGAGTTACATCTCCTCTGACTATGCAACATAGTGGAAAGTACAGAAAGGCTGGAGAAAGACAGTCCTGGCATTGTTAGGCTAAATAGAGATGCAAGAAGCAGGCAATCACCATTTCATTCCCTGCAGACTTCAGAAAAGAAACGGGTGCTGTTGTTGGCATTGTGGTGACCAAGCATTGCTGGGATAGCCATTCCACACCTTGGTCATTCAGTGGTGCCACTGGCAGCGGAGCTGGACAATGGGGAATTATGCATGAGCTGTGCAAAACGCGATGAAGAAGCTGCATGCATGGGCTTATACAGACATGGGGGATGTGGGCAAGTGTGTGTCAAAGCAGGGAAGCAGATGAGCTGGGAAGATGTTTACTCTTCGTGGCATTTCACTCAATGTTCATTTGTGCATTTTCATGAGGAAAGAAGTACTGACCACCCACTTTTCAAAATACAGTTGTTTCACAGCAAGCCAGGATTTCAAATCCTGTATTTCTACTTTTCCTCAAACTTCTCTTCTGTTTTCCCTTTTGTGGCAAAAGGTCTAGTTTTGTGTAGTAATAATGATTCTTTTTAAATAGCTTGACAACTTCTTTTTCAAAGAGGATTTTCAAATATAAGACTGGTATGTTTTTGGAAGTAAAATTGCCAGGAACTACATGAGATAAAAGGAGCAATATCAACAAAAGAGGTGAAAGAAAGCAGAAAAATTTTCATCTGGGGTAGAAGCACAAGCCTGAGGCTGGGAGTGAAGAGAAAGAGTTTTCTGTGCTGACATCTTCCAGGATTGGGCCCTAACTTAGCCTACAGCAAATCTTGTCGAAAAACTGACTTTGTAAGAGGCGTTTGTTATTCTACCATTTCCAACAATTGCCTTAGGGTAATTTGAGCATTTCAGCTTCTGGAAAAATAGCTAACATGGTATAATATATATTTATTAGCAGACAAACACTGTAAATTGTTGATATCTCCACATTTCAAGACAATTGTTAAAAGTGAAACAACAAGGCAGTCTTGTCTTACATGTGACAGTTTCAGCTCCTGGCACACTAAGCTCTTGTTTGATAAGCTATGTTCATTCCATATTTGTGTAATACCCTGGAAGAAATTAGGTTGCAATGAAGTCCATTTTTGTCACTGCATGTAGCAATGAATATCACACCCAGCAGGGTACAGTGGCACCTGGCTGTCCAGACCCAGTGTAGCACAAAGCCATCTGGGGGTAATTACAACAAGGTATTCTTTAAAGACCAGATGGGACCAAGGAACAGAAGCCCCTACCCCTCCCAGTCATTTACAACATAATTCCTTTCAATGATATACTTAATCCTCCCACCAGCTACGCTTTTCAGCTTGCTGTTGTCACTGTTCCTTTATGTTAATTCACTTGAGAGACACAGAAAGGGAGAGAGAGCGGAGAGCAGCAAGCGAGCCACCGGTGCCTCAAGGGGGTAAAAGAAATTATTCATCCCTAAATTGTTTCCACTACACCAAGTACAGTAACAGTTGTTTTTTTTTTTTTCTTTTAAGAGGGCTGAAATTATCCTAAAGAAGGTCAATGCTATAGCCCTGTGCAACACCAGCTGAGTTTTATTCAGCCACCTGTTAGCTAGGAGTGTTCTGCACATGCTCATGATGCATTTAAACAGTTTAAAGGGTCTTTTTATTGACTGGCAGCCTCCCTACATTCAGAGTGCTCAAGACATGGCCCTGCTTTGTGATCATATGTGGCACACAGGACTTAATTCAATTATGTTGTAAGCCTATCCAGTTTGTATCAGTGCCCTTTCACTTTTGTGTCATTTGTCTTGTATCTTGCAAAGAGTTGGGTGGGTTTTTTTGTGGGGGAGGGGTTTGTTTTGTTTTGTTTTGTTTTGGGATTTTTTTAGGAAAAAGCATGCACTAGAAGAAAATTGCCTTTATTTCATCATTCAGATTTGCACTGCAGATGTACAGGCTACACTTTAAGAAAAACACAAAAAAAGTATTTTTTTTAAATACAAAAGTAGCAAAACAAAAGAAGTTTTTTACAATTTTAAAACTGAGATAGACCCATACATTTAATTTTGAAAGAAGGTCAGGCAGAGCGCCCAGACATATTTCAGACAAGAAACAAATAGAGAGATGAGTTAAAGAGAGAAAAATAAGCAAATGTATTTAATAGTTTTAAAATTACAAACTATGAAGGCCTAGATATTGCTGTCCTTTCTTTAGAAGTGGTTTATTTGTTTTAAATAAATTGTACATCAAGTGGCTTCTCGGTTGGAGTAAGCTTGAATATATTTCAGCCTTGCTTATGTTGCTATACAGCCCTGAATTCGTGACCAATGTGTGAGTAAGCTGCAAATTTCCAAATAAAGTGTTTTTAAAATTATACAGCAGGTTGTTGCTACTATTTAGTAAATCTGTATGAATTATAAAATTGAGATAAGAAGATGTCTTTTGATCTTGAGTTACCTAAGTGAGATGGTCCTGGAGTTCAGTGTGATGTTATCATCTCCTTTGCCTTCAGTCATTGTTCCAAAATTCTGACCAAATATTTAAGGAAGTATCAATCCTGACTTTTCAACAAGTCACTGACTATGTCCTTATGGTTATTTAAAGTAGACTCAGATGCATAAAAATCTGTGTCTCATGGAAAAAGTGGTAAAGGAGCAAATATTCTTAATATGAAGACAACAAATGCAAACTGAAATCCCATTGTGAATACAGTTCCAAGAAGAGTGGTACAGGCAGAAGGGAGAGTGAGCTGTTTTTAAAATTTGATTTATAAAGACTAAATTAGTTTTTGCTGGAAGCTGAAATCAATAAAAACATAATATGCTATGGTGAAATGTACCTTTTACCTTTTTATAATGCCTTTTACATCAAACATTGATGGTGTGAAATCACAGTTATAAAATCCTATCTGTGCTCAAGATGTGTATGTGGATTCCATCACAGTAATAGATAAACATGTCTTTGTTAGACTGAGATAAATATTCATTGATATCCCTTCCCTCTCCTTTTTCCACAGAACAAAAGTCAGAGAAAGGGCAGTAGTGCCAAGTTACTTACTAGTCTGCATGGCAAATAGGTATCAGTTGCTGATGTATAAGCCTCAGCACTGAAACACTCTGACCATGAAAGACCTTCATAATATCTTCCCTCCAGTCATTAAACGACCTTGTTATGACTGTGAACAATTTATATCTTGAATCTAATCCTTTTCTGACTAACTTTTTCCACAAATGGATTGTTTTGGTCATTTTCTTTCACTAGTCTTAAGGATTTGAAGAAGACATTGAGAAGATTGCTGAAAAGCTTAACTGAGTTAGGAAGAGGGACAAATTGTCTGGAGAATACCACCCATTCAGTTTCATCTGGGATCTCTTAGTAGCATGTGAACACCACAGAAACAGACTGCATAACAGTGTTTCTAGTTCTTCATCAAATAATGTAAACCTTATTATGGAAGAGAGGTCTTGAAGGAAGAGCTGGGGTATTTAATTTTTCGTGAAGAATGAAGAGATAATTACTGGGAAAGAACTACAGCAAAGTATTTAAAATCTAATTTTAAGTGTGTGGAGACTCACATGGATCTCAATATTAGAATGAAGCTGATCCTTCCTCTTCAAAGGTGAATGCCATGAAACTTTCAGATTCTGATTTCAGCCTTCCCACCAAGAAAATGCGTACATTTACTTTATAAATTCTTAAATTATATATAGATAAACTGGATGATCAAATTGTACAGAAAGCAACTTAGCATTATTCAAATATCAATACTTGAGACCTTAACCCAGGTCTTCAGGGAAGTCAGTGAAAAACAAGGACTGTGCTGGTAACTTCCCACCTTGTTTCCATTCTACCATACCTCTTCTCAAATTATGGGTGACTGATTAGGTTATTACAAGCATTTATGCATATGATTCCCAGCAATATCTCTGAACCAGACAGTTCATGTATATGAGCATACTTTTTTCACATAAAATTCTCGTGTTCTTGATCACAGTGAACTGCTATATCTCACAAGGGCTTACTTTGTAACAAATTGAAAACAATTACAATACACCTTATGTCAAAAATCACAGAGAGATATGAAGGATGGACTAATGCAAAAAGCTTCTATCATATTCCAAGTCCCTAAAGGCTCACAGTAATTACTTGTGCTTATTTATTAGATATAAGGGTGTGCCAATTGATTTAATTCAAATAAGACTTATCTAGTCTTATCTAGTCTACAGCACAATTCAGTCCACTTTAAAATGGAAACTATTCCAATGCAATCTCTCAATTCTCCATCTACCTTGACCTTCATTTCCTTCTTTTTCGCACCTCTATTTTTCAGTTTAGTTTTCTATGATCTCTGATTTGCCTAGAAGTGCCTTTGTAAACCACAGTGTGGGTGAAAACCTCTAAATCATGTGGCATCTGGAACGTCCACTGTTGTGGTCCTATAAAATCATGTGCCCTCTGAGATACGCTGCCCTGGCATCATAGGGTGCTAGAAAGGCCCTTTTTCACATATCACAGGGAAACTTATTGGAAAACAGTCATAAAATAATGAAGTGAAAAAATAGGAGAGTCCAGAAGTATTGAGAAAGAAAGTTCAGTTCCATGCAGAAACCCCAACTCTTTATCTTTCTCATTTAGTGAAGTTTTACCTAAATAAAATCCCTGGAGGTGACTTTAGAAGGGTGTCTTACCCTCTTGGTATTGACAAGGGTCTTTTCTCTCCTTTCTTTGGAGAAGATATGCAGATGAAAGAGGCTGTGAATCTCTTTTCCTCCATCATCTCCTCCTTTTCTTCTAAGGGAGTGCTGGTTGTTTCTCAACCTCACAAAGTAATGAAATGAAATGTCATGAATTCCACCAAAGCTGTAGCCCCATCATAGAAGACTACCGAATTCGTCAGGCAAGGTTTCCCCTTGGTAAAGACATGTTGGTTGTCACCAATCACCTCTTTTTTTTTCCTATGTGCTTTAGCATAGTTTCCAAGAGAATCTGCTCCGTGATCTTGCCGGGCACAGAGGAGAGACTGACTGGTCTGTAGTTCCTCAGGTTTTCTGCATGCCCCTTTTTAAAAATGAGGGTTATATTTCCCTTTTTGCAGTCACCAAGGACTTCACCTGATTACCATAATTTTTAAAAAGTGATGGAGAGTGGCTTAGCAGCTTCATTTGCCAGCTCGCTCTGGACCCACAGAGGAATCTTATCATGGACTTCTGCACATTGAGGTTCCTTAGACCATGTTGGACCTGGTTCTCTCCTACAGTGGGCTTAGGGTTTTCATTCTCCCAGTGCCTGCTTTTTCCTTTCTTGACTTGTGCGGAATGGTTGGAGCACTTGTTGGAAACAGAGGCACAGAATCTGTTGAGAACCTCAGCCCTCTCTTTGTAGAGTCACCAGGTCTTCAGTTTCCTTCCAGAGCGGGCTGCATTTTCCATTGTCTTTCTCCTACAACATATCTACTGAAGCTTTTCCTGTAATCCTTAGTATCTCTGGCCAGAGTCAGTTTTAACTGAGAATGAGACATGCACAAGAAGACATGTCTTGTGGTTAAAAGTCGATTAAAGCATGAAGCTACTGGGAAATTATGTATAAAAATAACAAATAAGTAAAGAAATATAATGATAAATACATAAGTATTTAAAAACAGTACCAGTGGCTCAGGAAGTCTGTGAGACAAGCCTTTGGAAGGACATTCTGTGCAAATAGTAAGATGTATGCTTTCCAGTACTTTCTTAGTGGAGGCTCTTATTGCCCTTGTTGCCTAATGCCCACTTGCTCTTCTGCTAAGGAAATCAGCTGCAGCAGCTGCAGTATCTATAAGCTCTCTCCTAGCAGGTAGGTAACTCGGACTAAAGAAAGAAGAGAAAAAGGAAGAGGTGGAAGCGTTGTACGCAAGATCAGGCAATGGCAGGAGGATATTGAGGAGGGCAACCCTGAGAGCACCCACCACCTCCTGATAAAATGCAATCAGACTGTCCCTACACTGGGCATTTTGAAGTCATCAATGAACATGGAGACAACCCCTATGTATCTGGATTGATTCTGACTGCTATTCATATGAATGTTTGCACATTTTAAAAGACAAATATGTGAAATAGATGGTTTAATAATGATGTTATATAGCAAGTAAAGAGAAAAGTTGCTGATAGCTCTTTTCCACATGGTTCTTTGCAGAAATACTTTTTCTGGGTTCATTTTTCTAGACTGGGGAATATATCCTTAGTTTAATATGGAGAAAATTGTTTTTATTTTCAGTACTAGAAATGTCGGTTTAGAAATTGTCAGAATACCTCAATTTCCCTGGCTTGTT